>NW_020769358.1:8171554-8183765 GCF_900518735.1 Pseudonaja textilis | reverse complement strand
GAGAGGAGAGAAAGAGAGGGTGGGGAAGAGAGGAGAAAGAGGGAGGGAGGGGGAAAAGAGGAAAGAATAGAAAGAAAGAGAGGAAAGGAGAGAAAGAGAAAGGGAGGGAGAGAGATGAGAGAATAGAAAGTGAGAGAGGAGAGGAAAGAAAGAGAAAGGGAGGGAGGGAGGGAGAGGAGAGAAGAGAAAGGGGGGAGGGAGGGGGAGAGAGGAGAGAATAGAGAGAGAGGTCAGAAAGTGAGGGAGGGAGGGGGGAAGAGAGGAGAAAATAGAAAGAGAGAGAGGAGAGAGAGAGAGGGAAGAGAGGAGAGAAGACAAAGAGAGAGAGAGGAGAGAAAGGGAGGGAGGGAGGAGAGGAGAAGAGAAGAGAAGAGAAAGAGGGAGGGAGGGGGAAGAGAGGAGGAATAGAAAGAGAGAGAGGAAAGGAGAGAAAGAGAAAGGGAGGAAGGGAGGGGGAAGATAGGAGAGAAGAGAGAGAGAAGAGAAAGAGAGAAGGGGAAGGAGGGAGAGAGAGAGAGACAGGACAGAAGAGAGACTTCTTCAAGATATATATTCCCCACCTCTGTAACTCGTTTTTTGAGAGTATATTTCTCTTTTTGATTTTTCTTTTTCCTCTGCAGCTCAGCTGTATCGATGGGGATGGATGGGTGGCTCACAAGGGAGGCTCGCATTTCGGGAAGAGGGAAGGGAAACCCCTCACAATTATGAGTACATATCATTTGTATCTGTACCATCTCTCTCTTCCAGATGGATATACTTCCCTGCGGTACAGAAAGTCCTTGACTTACAAAAGTTTCATTCAGTGACTGCACAAAGTTATAACGGTACCCAAAAAGGAGGACCTATGACTGATTTCCACGTGTGTGGCCATTGCACATTGATCCTGTGATTGCAGGATCAAAATTTGGACAGTTAGCAATTGGCATATAAATCTATCTGTCCGTCCATCCATCTATCCATCCATCCATCCATCCATCCATCCATCTATCATAGTTGGTCACCATTTCTAACTTTCCCAGCCAGCTTCTGACCAGCAAAGTCATTGGAGGGAAGCTAGGTCCATTTAACTTAAATGATTCATTTAATGACTGCAGGGATTCACTTAACTGTGGCCCCCCAAAAAAGGTTGTAACATGGGGCTAAATTCACATAGCAACTTCCTTAGCAAACCTGAAGCTGACCTGACCGAAGCCATTTTGATTCTTCAGTGTTGCCACACTGAAGCTGAGTGATAGACAGTGGGGAATAGAGATAGCTGGGGTTTGTAGTCAAAACAAAATACTTTCTCCTGGGAACCAAGGACACTCCCACAGGTGGCCGGAGTGGGAGGTGTGAAGTTACCAGGCAACCGGACGATTGATTGTTTTGGGGAAAGGGGAAAGCTTTTACTTCTAATTAGGTGAAAACCGCGGGAAAATCTAGAGTCGGTTTTCAACAGATCTGTTCCAAGTGATATACCCAATAAAACTATTCTTTGAGGAATTCACCTGCCTCGCAGTTCTGTTTTCTATGGAAACTTGGAACCCTGACATGGAAATTGTGGGCTCAGTTGGAGTCCTAAGTCAAGGATCTCCTACATCTTGCCACAAACCTAGGACAAGACTCCAGCGGTGACAGGTCTATGCTTATCTACTGAAAGTGATCTGAAAGCCACATGTCAGGCAACACTTTTGATGCTCACTCATAAAGGGTTTGGCTAAATGCCAGACTTGTGACTTGTTATCCCTTGTTTTCCAGGGGAGGAGGGGGAAACCTTTTCGCAACTACTACTTTTCTGGTTCAATCAATAGCTTGAATTGAGATAGGTGCTCATTTCAGAGAAAAGTGAGAGCTTCTTGGTGGAATAGCATTTTCTGCCTCAAAGAGAAAGACAGGATGAACTAGACTCATGTCTGAAGCTGTGCCTGCAGATGTCTTCATGCAAAGGACAATCCAAGCCAAGTTCATGAAACCAACTGTTGCTTTGTGATTGCCAAACAGCAGCGATCGTGGTTGCTTCCTTAAAGTTCCACATTTGAAGGATGGAACACCTGCAACTCTACCAAGACCCTTGGCTGATGTAACTAGATAAGCGATAAACTATTTTGCTAAATTCTTCGCCAAAAATCAAAAGGGGTGTTTCGTATTGAAATCAGCACCGTCCTTCAAATCTAGCGTACATGGCGGCCTTGCGTAGTGAAAGGAAGGACTTGGGGAGACATGACAGCAGGGTTCCAATACTGGAGGCCCCCAAAGGTGCTTTTTCCAGAGGCCACTTGGATGAGAAGCGAAACGTCTTCAAGGGAAAAAAAAACAGAAAGTCCAGTTGCCTCTTGGAAAAAGAACTTTTGGGACAACCATGAGCTGGATGACTGAGAAGCTCTATAGATAATATTTGATGGGTTGGCACAAAGAAAAAGGTCAACCTATTCTCTAAAACACCCAAAGGCAGGTCAAGAAACAACAGATGGAAACAATGGATGGTTGGCTTATCTGAGGGGGCCATCCACCTGACCCACTATTGCAGGTCCCATTCCCTAAGGAGATACATTTGGTAGGACCCAGAAGAAGGACATTCTCCGTGGTGGCTTAAATCCAAGAGAGGGAAACACTAATGATTTCAAGTATGTGGATGATCCCACCTGACTAGCTGAAAGAAAATATTTTATTTTATTAAAAAAAGAAAACGGGGAATGAAAAAATCTGGCTGAAAATTAAACGCTAAAAAGGTAGCAGTAACATCAATCAGCAAATTTATAATTGATGGTAAGAAGTGAAGGAGGGGCATGATGGCCTGGAGGTTAGGAGGCTGGGCTTGTCAACCAGAAGGTAGGCAGTTTAAGGCCCAAGTACTGCCCCTCTAGCTCCTGCCAATCCAGCCATTCAAAAGCATGCAAACGTGAGTAGATAAATAGCTACCACTTTGGTGGGAAGATTAACAACATCCCATGCATCTTCAGTATAGAGAGTCATGTTGGCCATATGACCACAGAAACTGTCTTCACACAATGCTGGCTCCCTCAACTAGGAAATGGAGATGGGCTGATGCAACTTATCAACCCTCCCAAGTGGGACACTGCTAGGAGGGGAATACCTTGAAAAAGTACCCAACTTTTTAAATATATTTTTGGGAAGTGAAGTGGTTGCTTCCCTGAGCTCGAGAATAAATATGGACAGAGTGCAGGAGAAGTAGAGATGAGATTAAGCCCAGGAAGGAAGACAACGGCAAGTGAAAACAAAACTATGAAATATAAAGCTATTCAGAATAGTTTTAGCAATGGATTTTGCCAGACGTTCCATATAAATTTTAACCTGGCTAGTGAGGAAGCCTGTGAATTATAGTTTTCAAGTTGGTTCCAAAGGATACCTTGGAGAGTAAGAAAAACCAGCTGGTCTTTGACCAGGTAAAGGTTGACTGCATGGAGGTAGGCAGAGATAGCGAAGGAATGCAATAGCCTTTTGACAGTTCCAAGAAGGCACTATATCCATTCGCACCACTCAGGTGACCCTGAGGACACAAACTAACCTCCAAGTGGCCTCAACGGCTCTCTAAAAAGAATGCAAATGACCAGCTGTGTCTGCAAGGAGTATAAATCTTTCCATTCCCCGCCACCCAGTCAGAGCTGAAGAAGCTTCTTGGATGAGAAGAGAAACGTCTTCAAAGAAACACAAGTTGCCTCTTGAAAAAAGCACCTTTGGGAAAGCGTGGCACGTTCTTAGAAAACACCTGCTATGATGTTCATGACCTGGATACCTGATGATACCTGGAAGGCCCATGAGATTGTTCCTCTCTACCGCTTCTAGCTTTGCACCTTTTCTGCATTCTTTGTTTACCTCTTTTGTTGTTGTTTTTAAGTACACTTTCAAAAACACCGAGGTATGTTGGCTATTGTTATTATGGCTGGTTGTATAGTCTCCAGAAATTTAGACTGGAGTTGACATTGATTTTGTTTAATAATACCAATGTTATTATTGCATGCATGGGCAATCTAGGGTTAGCTTCTTAGTCTAAGCCTGGTGGAAACTTAGTAATTCAAGTTCTGACCAAAGATCTAAGGTATTGTCATTGGTTGAACAGATATTTACATTGGATAGCCTAGACTGGATTTGACCGTTATGACGGCCAAAGATGTTTGCCTCCCATTCAGAAGGTTGAGAGTTCAATTCTAGATAGCGGTGGATATCTTTCTCCTAAAGTGCAAAGAAAAAAAAAAATCTGCTGTGAACTCCACATAGGTGTCAGTAAGGGCAGCTGGCCAGTAAACGCTCAGCTCCATCCAGTCAACCCAACTCTATGGGATTACGGGGTTGTAAAAGGGAGGGTGTTTTTTTTAAAAAAACTCTAGACTGGATTTGGCATTTTTATACACCGATTGAGTAGCAGTAGGGAGTGGGAGAGGCAGAAGTTCTTGTTTGATGGTGTTCAAGATATTATTACAGGACGTATTGTTATCATTATTCTTTTATAATAATAGACATACAGATGATGTATTGTCAAATATGAATGACAAGTTTTCATTTATCTGTAAAATTTACAATAATAAAAGCAAAATAACATCAGATGAGATGTTGATGCCTATCAGTACTTAGAGAACAGCCCACCAGTGACCATGAAACAAAACAATCATTTTTCCCCACACACACCTTCTCTAAAAGTTTATTTTAGGATAGTCCTCGTTTAACATCCATTTGAAGTTACAGTGAGTGCATGTTGGGTGCTTGGCAACCAACTCGCATTTATGACTGGTTACAGCAGCCCTTGGTTCATGTGATTGCCATTTGCAATGTTGTTGTTTTTGGGTAGAAGCTGACAAAAACTGCCCATTGGATATGCTGGATTGGCTTAACAGCCACCTGTCTCAATTAATGACCAGGTGGTTCTCTTAACATCAGTGGTGACTTGCTTTGCCTTACGACCATTGTAAAAATGGTTGTAGAATCAACTCACGTCTCGTGGGAGGTCCAGCTTAACAGCCACCTCAACTCATGACCGAAATTTCAGGCCCAATTTTGGTCATCAATTGAGGACTACCGATATATAACAATAAGCAAACAGTTTAAAGCCTGTCCTAATGGAACTCAGCTCTCATATAATCTTTCTGAATAATAGGAGAGCTCAGATATAACCAAACCTTCTCCACTTCCTAGGCAAGCTGGAGAGAGAGAGAGATTGTCCTTCAATGACGGATAGATTGAATATTTTTTTTAAAAAAAAAAAAAACCCAACTTGGAGAGGTGTAAATATTTCTTGAACTATAAATCAAAGAATTTGGGAGATTTTCTGAGGCCTGGTTGTGGTTTTGTCCTGCTTTGGGACAAAATACTTCGATCTATTTGCTCCCTTTGTAATAACCACCTGACAAAGTAGGTATCCATTGATTTTCCATCGATCTGGAATCCCGAGTTATAGTTGAAATAACTCAGCAATTATATATACAGAGAAATAAGTCAGCAACATGAGGCCCAGCGGCTCAGTGGCTGAATCACCCAGGAGATGCTCTGGCGGGTCGAGCCCTACTATGTGTGGTGGGGTGAGCTCCTGTCACCTGCCTCATCTGCTTGCCCACCTTCCAGTTCGAAAGCATGCTCTATGCGAGTAGGTAAAATAGGTATCACTTTAGTGGGGAGACAAGCTGGTGCTCTGTGTAGGCAGTCAGATTCCTGTTGGTTCTGAATCTTCCCGATTGCGGTGCCTACTTGCGAGGCAGCTCTGGGAAGGGAGGGGGCCTCTGGGAAGGGAGGGGGCCTCCTGCAGGGAGGGGCCCTGCAGGAAGAGCCGCTCGCCTTTCTCTCTGGTGCAAAGCCAGCTTGTTCACCTGTGGCGCACCTTGGGAAGTGCGCAGGTGTTTCTTCTACCTTGGCAAGCAACACTACTACTATTCTGCAATAGCATTGTGATCTCCTGGCTACTGCAACAATGCCGTATGCTGATAATAATAATAATAATATATAATCAGACGTTGCCTCAACCGCTCTGAGGTCCTTGGTTAAGGCTTGTGAACGGTTAAGTTTTTACCAGTCCCAGACTGTGAATCGAACTGAAGATTAAATCTATTATTAATAATAATAATAAGTCAACAACCCCAAAAACTGTGGCTGCGGAGACTCATTTCTAACTGACACAATGACACAGGGGTTTCACGTGAGCATCTGAAAACACACGCTCCGTCTAGCTTTCTTCTGGGAAGGTGTACACATTACAGTGGCGGCTATTCAAAAGAACATTTTCTGACGGGAACTTAATTTTGCACATGTCGTTTCAGGGGGAAATATTTGCCCGGGACTCACCTATGTGAAAGGGAAGGTTTCATGGAGTTCATGGGTGTCTGCATGGGCAGCTTCCCCGGAGGGTCGTTTTGCCGGCTTTTCTGGTGACGTAGCAACAAGAGTCTTCCGAGTTCTTCACACCACGATGAAAGCAGTGCTGGGAGGGGGGGGAGGGGGAACAAGGGAAAGAGAGAGAGAGAGATAAGAAAGAAAATATATAATCGTTTGTGGGAACAGGTGTCTAAGCAATGGAACTGATCGCGTTGGGCGATCTTAATTTCATTCATGTAAATCCACAAAGAGCTTCTGCGCATCATGCCATTTGCTCTGCCCAATCTCTCAAATAGAAGCCATCATGCAAAACTTGTCTCTTCCACCAGCTACCAAAGGCTATAGAGGTAGGGAGGGCCGTAAGCATGTCCCCTCCCCGCCAGCTGATCATCAGGGCAGGGCAAAGAATTGGGGTCCCACTCCATTTTTCCTTTTTATAAATTATAGGATAAGAAAACGCTTCTATCGTCGATAACCAAACTGGAATTTTCAAATAACATTGTGTTGAAGTATATATGGCAAGGTAAGAAAGCAAGGATAAAGCTAAAGCTCTTGCAGGATGCTAGAACTAGAGGAGGGTTTGGCCTGCCTAATTGGGAGTTGTACTATCAAGCTGCAAATTTGATGTGGGTTAAAGAATGGATAACATTAAGGAAGACTAGATTGTTGACACTAGAAGGTCATGATTTGCTGTTGGGTTGGCATGCTTTTCTATGGTATAAGGGAACCAAAACACAGGGCTATTTTAGAAGACATTATATACGGGAGTCTTTGTGGTTAAACAGGGTCCCACTCCATTTTTATTGCGCCCTTCTATACGGTAATGTAAGGAAGAAAGGAAGGGAGGGAGGAAGAAAGGAGGGAGGGAGGAAAGGAGGGAAGGAGGCAGAAAGGAAGAGAGGAAGGAAGGGGAGGGAGGAAGAAAGGAATTTAGGGAGGGAGGAAGGAAGGAAGGGATGGAGGGAGGAAGGGGGGTGGAGGAGGGAGGGAGGGAGGGAGGGAGGAAGGCAGGGGAGGGAAGAAGGAAGGAAAGGAGGAAGGAAGGAAGGAAGGAAGGAAGGAAGGGAGGAAGGAAGGAAAGGAGGAAGAAAGGAAGGAGGAGGAAGGAAGGTAGGAAGGGAGGGAGGGAGGGAAGAAGGGAGGATGGAAGGAAGGGAAATAGGGCTGATGGGAGGGATTGGCGTAATGTTTAAGGTGCTGATCTAAAACCAGGAAACTGTAAATTCTAGTCCTGCCTTAGATAGGAAAAACTGACTAGATGAGTGGGCAAGTGACTTGGATGGTCACTTTTTCTCAGGCCACCTCACAACCTTGTTTTTTTTGTGGAAAAATAGGAAGAGGAAAGAATATTTGGCATGTTTGCTGCCTTGAGTTAGTTATAAACAATAAGAAAGGCAGGGTAAAAAAAAATCTAAAACCTAAAAAACAGAAACAAAAATTCAGAGCGGTTGCTACAACAGGGAGAGGCAAAGCCACCAAGCCACCATTCCTTTGTTGGACTCCAAAGATTTGCGAAAGAATATTGTCTTAGTATGATTCAAGGTATGTGATGTGATCTCTACTACATTGAGGAAAGATTGGATTGAGTCTGGAATGAGTATGAGAGGAGCAACGTCTGGAAAGATAGTCCCCAAGCTAGTTTAGTCCACTTCATAAACGCATAGCACAACATAGGACAACAAACCCACCAGGACACAATTCAGCAGTCCACCTGCATTTACAAGAGAAAGGTCACTCTTTTGAAGACAACAAAGTCCACGTTTTGGACAAAAAGGACCTCTGGTTTGAAAGAGGGGTCAAAGAGGCTATCTACATCACAACTGAACAGCTGTCTCTCAACAGAGAGGAAGGGTTATGACATCATCTATCTCTAGTCTACAATACAGTCCTTTCAGCAGTTCCAAAAAGGCTCCATACCCTAAACCTCCAAGTGGCCTCAACGGCTCTCTAAAAGGATGCAAATGACCAGCTGTCTACGAGTAGTATAGATCCTTCCATTTCCCACCATCCTGTCAGAGCTGAAGAAGCTTCTTGGATGAGAAACGAAACATCTTCAAAAGAAAAAAAAAATCAAGAAAATCCAGTTGCCTCTTGAAAAAGCACCTTTGGGACAACCAATACCTGGACGACTGAGAATCTCCATAAACATCTAGTTTAATCTCTGTCTATTACCATGAAAAAGAATTAAGAGTTGTTTTACAATATGTCACCTACTAGAAAATAAACATTTTCATCCCAAAGAGAAAGTTTTGGAACTCCCAAATATCTGTTGTTGTCTTATAATAGCTATGACCAGCTTGACATTCTGACAGTGTTACATAGTAAATTCAGGAATACAGGTAAGTCCTCATCTTAAGACCTCAGTTGAGACTAAAATTTCTGTTGATAAGCAGAAAAAAAAACCCTTGCTAAGCAAAACAGCAGTTAAGTGAATTTTTCACTTAGCAACAGAAATTTTAGTCGAGGACTACCCGCATTTCTGAATTTACCGTAATGGAAATTAATGAAATCCCAAGGTTCTGTTTCTTTACTGCATGGTATGGTGTTTACCCAAAAATAAGACTGGGTCTTATATTAATTTTTGCCCCAAAAGATGCATTAGGGCTTATTTTCTGGTTAGGTCTTATTTTGGTGGGAAATTCAAGTATTAAAATGTGTCCATCTGGCTGCCAATCTTAACTGGGGCTTATTTTGGGAGGTAGGGCTTATATTACAAGCATCCTGAAAAATTCATGCTAGGGCTTATTTTCCAATTAGGTCCCTTCCAACATGGTTATTCTGTTAGGTCTTCCTGATTTCCGTATCTGGGGCTTCGACCACACTCTCAATAAGGCACAGCTTCTGTAACAAAAAAAGAGAGAGGAAGCAACAGGCAGTTTTTCTTACTTGAGAAGCTCCCTAAAAACACTTTTTGAAGCAACTCTACAATAAGAAGAGTAACACACCCCACAGCCAGCAATTAAAGTGGTCATCCTGAATGTGAAGAAATCAATCCCTTTTAGGGAGTATTCTTATTTTGATCTGGTGGGGTGTGTCATAAGCAGAGGTCTAAATGTTTCTGCATTAGCCAAGGAATTTGACAACAACCTCTTGATCGAAAGGAGGGGGGGCGTCATCTTTCACCCCCAGAGAACATGACTAATGGGCCAGCAACAAAAGATTACACAGCCTCCTTCTTTTCATTCATTTTTACACAGCCGCTGCAGATAACAATCACTACCTAACATTGTATGATAGCCATTTGAATTCTGAAAGGGGGGGCGGGGTGAGGAGAACAAGGATGAAAAAAGAGAATGAACAAAACATTCTGGCAAATTGTAAACTCAGCCAGCACTGGAACAATGGCCAATGCGATGCACCTTCTCGCCAGCTTAATGTAACTACGATGGCCTTAGATGGAAAACATCCATCTTCACGATGGCAGCCTGGAAGCAAGGTGTGAGTTGCTCTTTTCTAAGGATGCGGCAAATGCATATTCTGTCAATGAAGGTTAAAAGACACAAACTGTCGCCTGTTTTTTTCTTTTCTTTTTTTAAATGATGGATCTGGAAGGAGGAAGAATGAAAAAGCAGAATGTAAAAAGGAAGCGGCCAGGAGCAGCAAAGGTTTATTTCTTTGGTTGGTTGATTAGCAGATGACTAATCAACCTTCTACCAAATGACTATGGACTGCTCACGATAATGCACCTTTCTGTGCAGGTTGTCTGCAGTGATGGTCAATTAGACCAGAGTTCCCTAAACTTCCCAGCTTTGTGGACTGGCTGGGGCAGGGAGGAGGAGGAGGGAGGGGATAGCTTCATGCGAGCCACAGGCAAATGTACAGCTCCATCCATGTGAGCAGCAGGTACACATGCTTGACTGCCACTCAAACAAGCGGAGATGCACCCTCCCGTTCACCCACCATTTCTGTGGCCCCGTTCCGAAGGTCTCAAGGCCTTATAAAGGGTGGGTGGGTTGGAGACCGCTGAACTAGACTTTACTTATCACTAATTTGAGTACTGCCCCAAAGTATACATGTGGCTGCCCTTGCGAACTGTCTAAAAAGAAAGAGAAAGGGAAAGAAAAAGAGAGAGAAAGGAGGGAGAGAGAAAGGGAGGGAGGAAGAGGAGAGAAGTGGAGAGGAATGAAGGAAGTAGCTATAAAGGAGGGAGGAAGGGAGGGAGAGAGGAATTAGAGAGGAAGGAAAAGGTGATTTATTTATTTAGCCTATGACAAGGGAAAGGAGAGAGAAGAAGGGACAAAAGAGATAGAGGAGAGGAGAGGATGGAAGGGAGGAAGGAAGGATTGATTTAGAGAGAAAAAGGAAGGAAAGGCAGATTTATTTATTTCTTTTGACTTACTGCCCCACACTATATATATGGCTGCTCTTGCAGTGGAAAGAAGGAAGGAAGGAAGGAAGGAAGGAAGGAAGGAAGGAAGGAAGGAAGGAAAGAAAGAAAGAAAGAAAGAAAGAAAGAAAGAAAGAAAGAAAGAGAGAGAGAAGGGGAAAGAGAAAGAAAGATAAAGAAGGAAGGAAAGAAAGGAAAAGAAAGGAAAGGAAAAGAAAAGAAAGATCCAAACAGGAGGCACCAAAGGTCCACCTCCAATGAACAGCAACGATGGCAAAAATACACCTTCGCCCCTCTTCTGATGGGCAAGGAATGAGTGCAAACTTTGCTTTAAATGGGACCAGACAAACTGAATACAGGGTTGACGGCATCTGACGGCTCTCCTCCCACCCACCCCTTGAAATCTGCCCCCCACAAACCCACAAGGCGCTTAGGGATTCCGCCATTCACCGTCCGTCCGGCAGGCTCAGCTGCGGCTTCGGACTGAGGCTCCGGCATCTCGTCTCATTGATACCCCGGGCACGAGAGGCTCTCTCTCTCTCTTCTCTCTCTCTCTCTTCCCGGGATAATGAACAGATCAAGTGCCGAGCACAAAGCCAGCCACAGATGGTGCCAACAGTCAGGCCGCTTCTTCCCACCCAGGCCAGCCAAGCAGCTGCGTTTCCCCGCTTCCCCACCCTTTATTCAACCGGAGCGCAGACGTACAGATGGAGCCCCTTCATCTCCGCTTTCTGAGGGAGCCTCAAGGGTTGGATTGGGGCCCGTTTGCCAGGCTGAACGGCTTTTCTCCTGCTGAACGAAGCATTCGGAAGGCGACCAGGTCACCCCTCACCCCATCCCAGTTCTCCCTTCTCTTGGCTGGGCTATTATGTGGCATCTTTTCTGTCCCCTCACCAGGATCCTAGCTTCAGCCACAAAGGATTTATAGGACAAAGCCTACCTTGAATGATATAAGGACTCAAACGACAAAGGAGTTCACGCAGATACAGATGAACAGAGTTGGAAGGGGCCTTGTAGGTCATTTAGTCCAACCCTCCACCTAAGCAGACTTTACACCATTTTTGACAGGTATCAGTCCAGTCTCTTCCTGAAAGCCTCCAGTGATGCAGCTCCCACAACGTCTGAAGGCAATTTCTGTTCCATCGGTTGATTGTTCTGTCAGAAAATGTTTCCTTATTTCCAGGTTGAATCCCTCCTGGTTCAGTGTCCATCCATTATTCCTTGTCTGGCCTTCAGATGCTTAAGAATACAGCTTGACCCCCTCCTCCTCTCTGTGGCAGCCCCCAAAATATTGGAAGACTGCTATCCTGTCTCCCCTGTGGGCCTTCTCTTCCCTGGGCCAGGCCCAGTTCCTCTAACCGTTCTTCATATGTTTTAGCCTCCAGTCCCCTAATCATCCTGGTTGCTCTTCTCTGCACGCTTTCTAGAGTCTCAACATCTTTTTATAGTGTCTGTCTGTCTGTCTATCTTACAATGTGCGTGTGTGATGTGTGTGTGTATATATATTTGTTTTCTTAAGTTTTTATATATATAATGTCTGTCTATCTATCTATCTATCTATCTATCTATCTATCTATCTATCTATCT
>NW_020769358.1:8138825-8165137 GCF_900518735.1 Pseudonaja textilis | reverse complement strand
TAATAATAATAATAATAATAATAATAATAATAATAATAATAATAATAATAATAATAATAATAATAATAATAATCCAAGCATAAGCTATGGTTGTCCCAGTAGTAATGTACGGCTGTGAGAGTTGGGCCACAAGGAAGACTGAACAATGATGAATGGATGCTTTCAAACTGTGGTATGGGAGAAGACTCCTGAACGTCTCTTTGGACTTCAAGGAGATCCAGTCAGTCGATCCTGAAGGAAATCAACCCTGACTGTTCTTTGGAAGTAAGCATGCCCAGATATGCAGGGCTGTTTCTGGCTGTCTCCCCGCCCTCTCACCTCTGAATATATTATCTTTGTCTTGCATTTTTCCCCCGTGTACCTAAGTGCTCTTCCTAACAATGCATTCAGCTGCAATTCTGGAGATCGGGCATAGGAAATTTTGAGTATTCGGGGAACTGGCGAATACCGCCTCTGACCGGCCCCACTAACCCCCATCTCTTCTCTGCCACAGGGGTTCTTCGGCACAGGGAAGCCCATGTATTAATTACAGTTCAGACACTAGCTGAGAAGAATTGTGGGCCCCATGTTAAAAGAAAAAAAAAGCCAACATTAAAAGTTAGATCAACTTGTCTCAGTTAGGATGACAAACCTGATGGATCGGTGAGAAGCTACAATGGTAACAGTGGAACGAGGAAAGAAAAAAGCTTCTTAAAGTGCTTTTTTTTTTTTTAAAGCTACCTACTGTAACCGATTTTGACACATCCTGGATAGACGGGTAAGTGGCTTCTCAGACAATTGCGACAATTTATTGCTGTATTTTTCTTGTCGACATGATTATATCTTTGGGTGATATGTCTAGGCAGTAATTGTATGGTAAGTTGCACATCTTTATGACTAGTCCTCTTAATATTCTTGTTTTCTGGGATTTCCTCTTTAACAAACACAAATAAAAGTGTGTGGGTTGCAGGCAAAAACACCTCACTAAAAGTACAAGGTTTAGACATCAAGAGGTTTCAGGCAGGAGAACTGTCATTCTACACTCTGGAGAAGAAAAATAAAAGTATCGTTTGCAGTAATGGGTTAGCAATATAGGCAGTCCTCAAAGTACGACCTATGACTGAGCCCCAAATTCCCGTTGCTAAGTGAAGACAGCCGTTGAGTTTTGCCCCCCTTTTACGACTTCTCTTGCCCACAGTTGTTAAGTGAACCTCTATAGTTGGTTGCAAAAAGGGAGTCACACGATCCTAGGATGCTGCAACCGTCATAAAAATGAGTCAGTTGCCAAGCATCCAAATGTAAATCATGTAACTACAGGGATGCTGAAATGGTCGTAAGTGTGAAAAATGGCCATAAGTCACTTTTTTCCGGTGCCATGGTGACTTCGAACGGTTACTAAACAAATTCTTGTAAATCAAGGACTACCTGTACAGTATTTTGGGGGGGTGGGGTGGGGGAAGATGCTCATTTATAATAGAATTTTCTAGAATCCTCTCCCCCCTTTTTCCTTTATCACACTCTCAGGATTAATTTAGCAGTTAATGAGCAATAAGACACATTTTTTTTTTAAAAAAAAATAATTTTAAACGAAGATCTTCAGGCTTCGGACAAACATGTTATTATTATTTCTTACAACAATCAGACAAGGTGGAGCATGTGTCACAAAAAAAAAAAGAAAATGCTGTTTTAATCAACCAAATAATTAAATCAGCATTATACTGCAATTCTTAAAGACAACAGTTTTTGCTCCAAGCTTCTGCGTAGCTTGAAAACAGATGGTGTTGCTTTAATAAATAGCACAGACCTGCTCAATAATTTTTGAACCATGCTAACTAAGCCTTAACATTCATATTGTTTTTCCCCCCTGTTAATTAGTTTAGCATAATAAAATTAATTCAAAATGCACAGTCAGGTGGAAGATTAGGAATATTAACTTGTTGGGAAGAAATACAATGTAAAAGTAAACAGGGCAGCTCAATGATTTCTTCAGTTTTGTTATTTACTTATTTATGCTACTAAACGGTGATTTACACTGAACAGGGCATCACGTTTAATTTCTATTAAATACAGCAAAATGAAATGATTATTTTTGCCCGCAGCAGCAGATCCATTGCAGGGATTTTAGCTTAATTATAAATAGCTAAAGAATCCTTAAAGGTTGCTATTACCGAATGCAATGTAAAGCAATGAAAAATGATATATTCAAAAATTGAAATATTCCAGATTATGCAATGGGGTAATGATGCCCACACGGTGCTTGTTAACTCTGGACTGAAAGTAGCAAGGAGAAAATTCCACAAGGCAGGAATTGGTCTGCTGCAATTGGACACAGGGAAGGGGGCAGGCAGGACCACGCCATTGGGTGAACATGGTTTGGGAAGTAAAGGGTGGCACCCAGATGGGAAGGGGAAGGGAAGGGGAAGGAGGGAGAAAGGAGGGAGGGAAGGAAGGAAACTGGAGGGAAGAAAGGAAAGTGGTAGGGAGGGAGGGAGGAAAGTAGAAGGGAAGGAAGGAGGGAGGGAGGAGGGAAGGAAGGAAACTGGATGGAAGAAAGGAAAGCAGTAGGAAGTGAGGGGGGGAAGAAAGGAGGGAGGGAGAGAAGGAGGATGGAAGGGAGGGAGGAAGGACGGAAAAAAGGAAGGAAGGAAGTAGGTAGGGACTCTCATGAGCTCATGGGAAGTGGAAGGATTTATGCTCCTTGCAGACAGCTGGTTATTTGCATCCGTCATTGAGGCCACTTGGGGGGTTTATCTGTGTCCTCAGGATCATGTGAGTAGTGCTAATAGTTCCTGTCATCTGCATTTTTTTTCCTCTGGAAATGCATTTCTACTACCACAACATTTGAAGGATGTTCATCCCAAAGCGCATGGCTAAAAGTCTATGACCCTGAGGACACAGATAAACCTCCAGGTAGCCTGAACGACCCTCTCAAAGGATGCAAATGACCAGCTGTCTGCAAGAAATATAAAGCTTTCCATTCCCCACCATCCAGTCAGAGCTAGAGAAGCTTCTTGGATCAGAAGCAAAACATCTTCAAAGAAAAAAAAATCAAGAAAGCCCGGCTGCCTCCTGAAAGAAGCACCTTCGGGGAATGAATGGCTGTGTGTCAAGGACTACCTGCATTTATATACCACATTTATATAGCCAACCATCTGACAAAAAAGCAACTGATTCTTATTTTGTTCTTTTCTTTTTTAATACCACATGGTCCTCCATCACTGAGAAGAGATCGGACAGCTTGGTTTTGAGTCTCCTGTTTGAGCTTGGACTAGAAGACCTTCCAACTCTGTCACTCTGTTGTTCTGTCGTTTCCCACCCTGGCTTAAAGGTAAAGTTAAAGGTTCCTCTTGCACCTACTTGCTAGTTGTTTCTGGCTCTAGTGGGTGGTGCTCATCTCCATTACAAAGCCGAAGAGCCAACGCTGTCCGAAGACGTCTCCATGGTCATGTGGCCAGCAGGACTAAACACTGAAGGCACATGGAACCCTGTTCCCTTCCCACCAAAGGGGTCTCTATTTTTCTACTTGCATTTTTTACGTGCTTTCGAATTGCTAGGTTGGCAGAAGCTGGGACAAGTGACAGGAGCTCACTCCGTTACGCGGCGCTAGGGATTCTAACTGCCAAAATGCCGACCTTTCTGATCTGACCCTGGCCTACATCCCTGGAATTCACTGAGAATCCCCATCCAACTATTAGCTGGCTCAGTTCCTGAGTAGCCTTTTTTGCAGCTTTGACGGACTCAGGGTCAAACTGATTGATTAAAAAAACACACACACACCACAAGTGAACTAGCACCTCCGATTTGTAGTTCTTGAGCATCCGGGGGCCTGCGTTGACTGATCGCTTGTATGACAGAGATATTGCTTATGAAAGCATCTTGAAGATAAGCTGCCAAGAACAGGGAGCAGGATGCCCTCTGATGTTTTCAAAAGGTCACAAAACTCCAGTATTGTATAACAATTCCATAAAAAAGATTTTTATCTGCTTGAAACATCTCCGGCTATTCAACTTTCTTGGCATGCTAACATGGCTTAGGATAGAACTAAACCTATATTCCTAGGTAACTGAAGAAACGAAGCCATTCTCTGACCTGGCCCAAAGAACTCTTAAATGTAGGTTTAGAGAGAAGAAGTGAAAATCATTGAGCATAATATAAACATAAATTACGCTGAGCATTATTAAGCGAGGAAGAGAAGGAATAACTAAAGAAATAACAGAGCTTTGTTTACACTCTTCCTAAATGGAGCTTTTGGGGTATTACTCCCAATGGTGGGATTCAAATAATTTAACAACTGGTTCTCTGTCCTAATGATTTTTCCAACAACCAGTTTACCAAACTGCTCAGAGAGTTAACAACCGGTTCTCCCAAACTGGTACAAACTGGCTGAATCCCATCGCTGATTACTCCTCAGATAAACTGTGTTGCCTGTTGTGTATGTATAAAGACAAGCAAAAATGTTCAATTCTGCAGTTGATAAGTTTACTTGGCTGACCTTAGAAAGTACACAGAACAAGCCTTAGTTATAGTATTTGGATGGAAAACCATCAGAACATTGCAAAGTCTAGAATAGACTAGAACTGGGACGTCAAAAACTCCTTCCTACAGAAGGCAAAACCAAGGACCACGTAAGAAGAGTTCTTCTGAGTTCTTCAGAGTCTGGAATATGTTTGAGAGATTGCAAAGAGCCGGAATGGGTCAACTCGCCATGGGACAATTTCGCAATTGGATTTAATTATTTTAAATAAAAATTTAAATATGTATGTATGTATGTATGTATGTATGTATGTATGGCATTCAGCTTTGTTTGGGTATTTTCCCACGTCATTACAGTTGTGCCTCCAACCAGCCACATACATTGGACAGACCAATAGAAGAATTAGTACCTGCCTGGATGAACACAAAAATGCAGTCAAAAAGCTGGAACACACTTCCTCACTACTCCAACATATGAAAGCAACAGATCATAGCGTCAACTTCAATGGCACCAAAACTCTAGCCACCAAAACCCTAACCCCAGCCACAGAATCATCAGAGAAGCCATAGAGATTGAAAAAAGACCTGAAAGCATGAATAGAAGAGATGATTCCACCAGACTCTCAATTATTTGGAAGCCTGCACTCTCAAACAAAAAAATCTCCACACCACAAGCCAGGCAAACACCTGGGCACAAACAGATCCCCCCTGATACCTCCAGCTCAAACACACCCCAACCAGGCACCCAGATGAAACCTAGCTTCGTAACAAATGATAGCTGTCCATTTACTCGGAGCCAAGCTGCACTAAAAGCCTCCAATACAGGAACGCAATGTTGCCAGCCAACCAAGACAAAAAAAGCCACAAAACAGACAGAAGGTATTAGAAACATCAATCAAGCAGAACACAGCAAACTCCAAGACCAATAAACACAGACCAAGACTCCCAACCAATCAGGATGAAGAAAAAAACATTCTGGCAGAGCAGTAGGCTAGCCCCAAATTTAAAACTGAAACAACTGTAAAAGTCTGACTCATAGATGAACACAATAGAGAAGCCTGATGATGGCAGATGAGATTCTTCCGAAACGTTGCTACAACTTTAAAAGCACAACTCTAATGACGTGGGAAAATACCTGAACAAAGCTGAATACCATACATGTAAGTACCCGCAAAAACTTAAGAATATGAATATATATATATATATATATATATATATATATATATATATATATATATATATGTTTGTGTGTGTGTGTGTGTGTGTGTGTGTGTGTGTGTGTGTGTGTGTGTGTTTGTGTGTGTGTGTCATTCATATGGCATTCTGTCCCTCCTTTTGCATCCTTTCTTTAATGATTCTGTTCCACCATTTCTTTGATATTTATGTAACTCTTGTCCCACGGTGAGTTGGCCGTAGTGATTGTGAGTTGTCCTAGGACCTTGCAGAGCAGTGTTACCTTCGTGGTATCCCATTGGAAGCAAAGTAGAATTAAAACAAAGAAGGAAAGAAGAAAAGGAGGAGTATGAAGTACAGTGAAAGGAGGAGGAGGAGACGTCCATTATAGGACAGAACCTAGATGCAGTATCCATTCAAAATGAGCTTAGAGCAGGGGTCCACAACCTGTGGGCTATGGCCCACTATTGATTCACTGCCTATTTGCAACCAGGCCACATGAGAGGCCGGCTGGCATGCACAGCCCCATTTGTGCAAGCATCGCGGGGCCTCGTAGTCCCGCTTGTACACATGCATGTGCCTGTCCCTCCCACAAAAACCATCCCCTCTTATCTCTCTCCCAGCCAACCCGGAAAGGCTGAGGAACTCTGGCTTAGAGAATGAGAAGGAAAGGACTCTGTTCAGGCTCAAAGGCTGTCTTGTCATTGATCCAGTTAGTGCATTTGTTCCTTTTTCTGGAGTTAAGAGGACTGGATTTGCTTAACAGGTTAAGCCAAGTCCACCCATGCCTGCCCACATTGACTCAAACAACCAAAGCAACCTTAGCCAGTTCTGCAGATGAATAAACTGGTTTTTACTTGACCTGTTGAAGTCTTTTTTTTGCAAGCCCTGCCAGTATCCAATTGCATTAGAAAATATCTCATTCTCCCCGCTCCCTCGATGCAGGGAGATACATTAATAATCTCTTCCCCGCTGCACAAATACGTGTAGATTTGGCCTTGATGTGCAAAAAAGAACTTCAGAGAGCCTGCAATAACTAAGGGCTCTCAGGGGTTGGAAGTGACTATTCAGGATTTCTGGGAGGCCTGCTGTGCAAAGGAACAAAGAACAGTTCCATTCACTGATGCAGTTCGGGGCGGTCTTAACATATTCTTGGATGGAGGGCGGGCATACCAAGCTGCAACGCTGGAAAAAGATGGGTTGACTTGGCTGTAAGCCTGTATCTTTATGTGGTACCAGATGAAGAGTCTCTCAAACCTTTCTGGAATTCTTTGTGCTATTACGATTAAGGGAAAGTTTTATAGTAACGAGGGAGAGGGAAAGAGAAAAGGACAGAGAGGTGGAATAGAGATGGATGGATGGTTGGATAGATAGATAGAGAGAGTCAGTCAGTCAGACAGACAGATATGGATGGATGGTGGGAGGGTGGGTGGGTGGGTAGATAGACAGATAGATAGACTGATAGATATAGAGAGACAGATTAGATAGACAAGAAAGACAAGATAGATAGATAGATAGATAGATAGATAGATAGATAGATAGATAGATAGATAGATAGACAGACAGACAGACAGACATGGATGGATAGAGGTAGATGATAGACAAGACAGACAGATAGACAGATATGGATGGATACACAGGTAGATAGACAGAGATATGGATGGATGGATAGATAGAGATAGATAGATAAGATAGATAAATAGACAGATAGCTATTGATAGATAATAGATACAGACAGACAGAGAGATAGATGGTAGTTGGATGGATGGATGGATGGATAGATAAGATGACAAATAGATAGATAGATATTTAGACAGATAGACAGACATAGATACAGACAGACAGACAGACAGATGATAGACAGATGGTAGGCAGATAGGTAGGCTGGGAGTCACTTATTTATGTAGGTTTTATGCTCATTAGCCCACATAGTTTGGCCTTATCCTGCTATTATTTTGAGTAGCCAAATTGATAATACGATTGTTTATGAATTGTTGCCACTTCTTGGATTTGTCCCTAATATGTGAGATCTGTTTCGACATGAAGAATTGTAGTTTGGCTAAAAGAGTAATCAGACAAATAGAAAGGTCAAATTCATATACGATTCTTAGCAACGGGTTGCTGATATATATGATTGCCACTAATTATTATTTTTTTAACTAAGGGCAAGGAAGAAGATTTTCGAGTAAAGTAGTCAAAGGGTTTTTTAATTTTTTTTACTGTTTATAAAAGAATATCCCTCCGTCTCGTCCTTGCTATTCTTAGCAATTTTGAGGTTATGTTGATCATCATACACCCTACCTACGTATACAGGTAGTCTTTGACTTACAACCACAATTGAGCTCAACATTTTTGTTGTTAAGCGAGACATTTGTTAAGGGAGTTTTTGTCCCATTTTACAACCTTCCCTTGACGGAAGATCGCAAAAGGGGATCACGTAACCCCAGGGACACTGCAACCGTCATAGACACGAGTCAGCTGTCAAGCATCCACATTTTGATCACGAGACCATTGGAGAGGCTACAACGGCCGTGTGAAAAACGGCCATAGGTCCCTTTTTCAGTGCCGTCCAACCAGGGATGGGATTCTACCAGTTCGGACCAGTTCTACAGAACCAGTTGTTATGATTCTGCACAGTTCAGAGAACCAGCAAATCACGCCACTGACTCAGGCAACAGATTGCAGAAAGGTAGATCTGTGAGTGACTCTGTGATTCTGCAAGCAACTCAATCTGCCTGCCTGCTTTGCCTGATTTTGGGTAAAGGTTGCTTTAAAAAATATATATCAATATTTACGTAAATATTTACAATATTTTCATACAAGCCATGCTCACCCAGTCACATGACCACCAAGCCACACCCACAAATTAGGCCATGCCCACAGAACCAGTTGTTAAGAAATTTGAATCCCACCCCTGCTTCCAACGGCCACTAAACGAACTGTTGTCAGTGTAGAACTACCTGAATTTGTACTTTATCTTTGAAAACATTATATTTATTGTGTTGAATTAATGCTTGATTGATTAGCATAGTTGAATCATCATTGTTTTTAAAAGCACTGCTCCAGAAACTCTGAGTAAAATACTTTTACGTGGGCTCTTGAAAGCCAACTCTGTTGGTTCCCATAATCCAGGGGCGTCAAACTCAAGGCCCGCAACGTGGTTAGATCCTGGTCTACCCAGTGTGAAGAGAAAAAGATGCCAGCAGTTTGGGGAGTGGCATCAAGTTAGCCACGCCCACCCGGTCAGCCATGCCTACCCAGTTGACCACACCCACCCAGTCGGCCTCGCCCCCCGACCACACCGAGGTCAATGACAGCCCTGATGCGGCCCTCAAATGAAATTGAGTTTGATCCCTCCCTGCCATAGTCTGTCATGCAAGATATATGATTAACATTCTTTGCTTAGTAATGGCCATCTACAGTATTTGGAGTATTTCCTATATTATTATTATTATTATTATTATTAACATGCTCTGATGCTAAGGAGTTCTACTCCCCCTCCCCACCTGAAAAGAAATCTCTTTCAAATGCAAAACATAAGAAGAGGGGAGGAGTTTCAGTTTTAGTTTCACAGCACCAAGCAGCTTTAGCATACAGAACAGTTGAGCTAAGCCACACCCAGGTTCCTTGCAGTCTCCTTCTTCCTCACATAGCAAATATTGTTTCAGTTTCCAAAAGCCCTCAATTCTCTCACCCACTGACAGGACGCTAGCCAGATGAATACCGATGGATGCTGGTAGGCAGAGGCAGAATTTTCCCCCCTTATTTTCCTCCCCGAAAACTAAGCCCCACCACATCGTTTTGTAGTGAAGCACGGATATCCAGCTAGTCTGGAATAATTGCAGAGATGCGTTTGTTTCTGTCCACTTTCCTTTTCCTCCTGCGCATCCCGAATTAGGCAGCACTTGTCTTGAAATGGTGAAGGCTGATCTAATCAGCGATCCCATCTCCAGAGAATGACTTCATGTCGAACAACAGAAGACGGCCTTAAGCAGATTTACGCAGATCGCCCAGCGATTTGCAGGTCATCCATCGGCAGATCAGGCCAGCGTTAAGGCAAGGCGAAGTTTTGTTTGCACCAGGAAATGAAACATTACAAGCCAGGGCTGCTGACCCGGAGGTTTGGCTTTCTTGTCTCTGAGCTTGACCAGACGTTAAAAAAAACAACAACAACCACGGTATTCAGCTTATGATTGTTCTTGTTGCTGTGACTATGCTGCAAATACACCCAACGCCAGAATTGCAAAGACAGCAACAGAGAGCAAAATGGCACCCCCTACTTAGCTGCTTGAAGAGGAGCAACGATGGCACGACAAAGTAGCCACAGTGGTGCACTGGAATACTGGTAGTTCTTGGCTTATGACAGTTCATTTAGTGACTATTCCAAGTTACAACAGCCCTGAAAAACATGAGCCATGGCCATTTTTTCACAGTTATGACCGCTGCAGCACCCCCATGGTGACTTGATCAAAATTCAGATGCTCGGCCACTGACCCATGTTTATGACGGCTGCAGCATCCCAGCGTGACCTTCTGAGAAGCGAGGTCCTTGGGGAAGCCAGATTCACTTTACAACCAGGTTATGTTCTGACCAAGGCTTCCCGAGACTGTAATTAAGCACATACTGAGTTAAAACAACTCTTGTTTTATTTCAGCGCTGGGAATTATGTTCATTCCCAGCCGGTAATGAGTCCCAAACAGTTCCTTGAGATAAGCACCCACCTTTCTCTCCTTTGAATGGCTCCCAACAACTAGAGTTCCAAATGAATTATAAAAAACCAACCGAAGTGCAAAGTCCACACAGATCTTCAAGGTTGAATCTGAACAGAGCAAACAACTTTGCTTCCTGCGAAGGTTTCATCATCTTGACCTGTCCTTTATCCCTTAGGGGAGGGGCAATCACCTCCCAGCCTTACTCCTAAGTTGCCCCTTTTGTTTCAGCTGCTCTTGCAGGAGCAGTTCTAGGAATAGGCTCCCCTGGGTCCTCTGCCTCGCTGCTGCCGGATTCCAGAGGCTCTGGAGTCAACACGCAAGTCCCAGATGGTCCTGGCCCCATCTCTGCATCGGATGCTGGACCCTTGTCCAAGTCCTCCCCAGACTCCCAGACTGGTCCCTGTTCTTCCCCACTCTCCGATTCCGCTGCAGTGCCAGTGAACCACAACAGATTACTAAGTGAACAAGTGCAATGACTGTCAAGAATGGTCATAGAATGAGGACAAAGCTCACTTCACGAATCTCTCGCTTAGCAACAGAGAAGTTGGGCTCGCTTATGGTCATGAGTCGGGGGGCTACCTGGATCTGCAAGCATCACTGATGACAAAAGCGAGAGGCAATGAGGCCTCTTGTCATTTGAGAATTCAAACCAACAAGCACCTGCCATATAACGCCCAACAGACTCGATAAGAAAGACGGAAAGTCGTCTGGAGAGTCTGGAGTTGGAGATGGCAGAAGAGAAGGGAAAGAACTGGAGAGAAGAGAAGGTTCAGACCAACAGACTGAAGTTGAACGGCTGTGGCGAAAGAAAGCGAAGAGAGCACCAAAATCAACAGGTGTCCTTGGGTGCAACCCCCAGACATCTGGAACTCCGCCTGAATCCCACCAGCGTTGAGCAAAATCACCACCAGTCAATTTCAAACATCAGCTTTACTTGCAACTTGACTTTTAACTCTTATCGAAGGTCCCAGACCTCATTAGGAGTCAAGATCGCTCACTTCAAGGCAATGGCTAAGGAACGGCGCCGTTGTAACTGAGCAGTCACTAAAAGAACTGTTGTAAGTCAAGGACTACTTGTATCACCTGAACCAAGCACAACACTTACATGCTGTCTGAATTCAGTTCTGTCTGTTATGAGGTTCATTTGTCTCATTATAAAAAAGAGAGGGAGAGGGAGAGAGAGAGAGAGAGAGACAGCAGAGGAAAGCAATAGATAGGAACTTTTTAAATATTAAGAGGGAGGGAGGGAGGAAGAAAAGAAGGAAGGAAACTGGATGGAAGAATGGAAAGTGGGAAGAAGGGAGAAAGGAAAGGAGGAAGGAAGGAAGGAAACTGGATGGAAGAATGGAAAGTGGGAGGGAGGAAGGAAGGAAAGGAGGAAGGAAGGAAGGAAAGGAGGAAATAAAGGAGGAAGAAAACTGGATGGAAGAAAGGAAGGAAAATGGATGGAAGAATGGAAAATGGGAGGGAGAGAATGAGTAAGTGAGTGACTGAGCGAGGAAGGAAAGAAGCAAGGAAACTGAATGGAAGAAAGGAAAGCAGGAGGAAGGAAGGAAGGAAGGAAGGAAGGAAGGAAGGAAGGAAGGAAGGAAGGAAGGAAGGAAGGAAGGAAGGAAAGAAGGAAGGAAAGAAGGAAAGAAGGAAAAGAGGAGGAGGGAAGGAAGGGGACAGGAGGAGAGGGAGGGAGAGGAGAAGGAAAAGAAGGTGGAAAGGACCACCTGCTATTGTCACATTGTTTTCCAAAACATTTGTCGCATTCAATCAGCTTTCATTTCTTGATTTTTCACTCCTCTCTATTCCTTTTCATTTCTTATCTCTGAAGTTCAATTCCAGGCCAGCTGGGCAAACAATCTCAGCCAGCCTATTTTGGACCAGCTGCCAACAGGACCCAGTTACGCTGGGCATGTTGCAATTTGCTTTCCACCAAACTTCAGAAAGGATTACAAAGCACAACCTCTCCTCTGTTTGGCCACCTCCTGGCCACGCTTCCCTCGCGCAGAAAATTGACACATGCTACCTGGACTGTAACTCCACCTCGCTTGAGGATGGTGACATCATCCTGGTGCATGGATCCAAACGGTGGCAGAGTTTCCCTTTACAATCCCAACGGTCCGTCCGGATTTCTATTTTCCAATTTAGGAAGTTGAAACTCTGGATTATTATTATTATTATTATTATTTTACCCTCTTAAGCCACGATCAATTTCTTTCGCCGGCTGCAATCTACTCCTCATGTCAGTTCTCCCCATAGTTAAAAGTCAGAAACAAAAGACGAACAGTGCAACGAGAGTGGGAAGGGACCTCGGAGATCTTCTAGTCTATCCCCCTGCTCAAGCAAGAGACCCTAGATCCCCTTTCAGACAAATCGTTGTCCAGTGGCTTCTCAAAAAGAAGGACAACAGGAATAGTTGTGGTCATAATAGAAAGGATGTTTGCTTCAGCTAATTGCGGATGAAGGTTTCTTTGTACATCTATGTCTTTAAGAGTCATAATCAGATCGTAATTGATCAGGAACAATTTGGGCAGTGGGAAATCCAACCTACATTGGGTTTGAAACGGCACAGATATGATCTCCCCGCGCACAAATCCTCAAGGCTTCCAGAATTTACAACGGGAGGTGTTTGCCCAATGTCCGGCAGCCAAAACCACGGATGAATTTTTCAGAATTATCTCCTCTCATAACATTGAAGGATGGCAACAGGGGCAAAACGCTTCAGAGGCTTGGCGATGGGAGAAATCCAAGCAATTTAAGGGATGTGCAAAACCTGCTGAAGCTCAGGACAAAAAAAGCCTGTTTTCCCCTTCCCCGGATTCTCTTCACCATGGTTACAAACCAAATAAACCAAGCGCAAAAATATCTCGTTCAAGATCTGGTTTGAACCGGGCAGGTTTTTTTCCCCCCAAACAAAACCATCCCAGCGAAGGAGACTGGCATCGGGTTTCAACCGGGACTCCCAAGACTAACCCCAGGTGTGTTTTAAATCACCACAGCGACAACCATCCGACGAGGCAAACAAGCATCCTCAATGGAAAAAAAAAAAAGGGTCGGCTGCAGCTTGCAAGAGAAGTGATGTCTTTCCTTCCTTCTTCGGCACCTGACACACTTCTACCCACAATGCTCTCCCCTCCTTCCCTCCCTCTCTCCTGTGTCACGCACGTGCGCACACTTCCACCCCCCCACTACACACACACACCACCCTCAGAGTGGCTAGACCGAGCACACACACCCTGAAACGCCCCACATGCTTTCTCTTCCACCCACCCCTCTTCGAAGACAGCAACTTACCCACAAGTTATTTTTCATTCAAACCTAATCGGCTTTCGCGTGCCCACCGTGGGAAGGAAGGACTGAGTTTTCCTCCCTCCCTTTTCTTCTCGGGCAAGGAGGAGGAGGAGGAGGAGGAGTGGGGGAAAGAGCCAGGCCCATATGGCTGGAAAGACTTGGGAGCACCAATCATGTGGTCCAGAACAAAGAAAAATATGGGGGCTACCTTAATCTCAGGACCAAGCAGCTTGGAGCTATTTGCAAACCTGGGCTGGCTTTCCCCCCTGGAGGACCGGCAGGCTGCTCACTGCTGTTCAAAGGCTTTCCTCCCCCCCTCCCCCTTTCTTCTTCTTCTTCTTCTTCTTCTTCTTTTTTCTTCTTCCCCTGTCCAGCGCGCACACACACACACACACACACACACACACACACACACACATGTGCGCGCGCACACCCATCAATTATGCATTGCTTGTCTCCCGGTTTCCAGGCGAAACCAATCACAGATGGAGACTCTTGCTAATGGGCCCTCGCTGTACTTGCCAAGCGGTGATTTGTGTTTCCAGCAACAACCCTCCAGAGACAATGAAAGGAGAATTCGGGCTGGGCTTAGCCAACTTCACACACACACACACACACACACACACACACACACACACACACACGTCTGCTTGGAGGACAGACCTGAAGGGAGTAAGGAGGGAGGCCCCCCCCAACTGGCTAGCCTCCACCAGGCAGGGATGGGCAGCGGGTTTGAGAGAGCGGGGAAGGGAGGCTCTGGGACTCAGCCCTCCCCCTTCTCCCACATCCACAAGGATGGAGAGGGGGGGGGCATCCCAACCAGCCCACCAAACCCTCGGGGGGGGGGGGGGGGGGGGGGAAATCCTCACCTCTGCTCCTGTATGTTCCTGGCGGGTGTGCTTTCTTTCTGGAGTGTCTAACAGGCTGCTTCGATCCTCCCCCATTCTACCCATCACTTACACCGAGGCGTCTCAATGCACAAGATCCCGCTCACCGACATAGATACACGCGCGTGCGAGACAAGCCGACACGGTCCCTTTGCCAAAAGGAAAAAAAAAAGGGTGGGGGGGGGGGAGAGAGAGAGAAGGAGAAGAGAGGGAGAAGGAGGAAAGAAAACCCGGGCATCTCACATTTCAAACTTGCCAGGAGGAGGAGGAGGAGGAGGAGGAAGAGCGGTGGGGTGCTTGGAAGACTGGGACAAAGGCTGGCTTCCGAGGGCTCCGCCGAAGAGCAGGGAGAATCCTCTGCGGATCAATTCACCATCGGAAGCTACAATTGCCTAGCAAATTGTTATGGGGGGGGGGAGTGGGGGGGGGGGCCTGACCGAAAGGGCTCCTGTTTGAGACACTGTGGGTGGGCAGGATCTCCCATCCCCCACCCTTCCAGAGACACCGTTGACGACATCCATCGAAGCCGTCACCGTTAAGCGAGAGTGCCCGGAGGAAGGGAGGTTCTGCTTTTGGAGAAGACATGGATGCTCGATTGGGGGATTCCAGCATGAAGGCTGGGCGCTCTCCCCCTCCCCCTAGAAAGTAAGGGGAAGGGGATAGAGACACCACCTGTAGGGGGAAGAGCGACGTTTGTCTGGGCAGATGATTTGGGCAGGGAGGAGGAAAGGAGGCTGGTTGTTATCTCCTTCAGAACTGGGTCCGAAAATTAGGTTGGGGGGGGCAGCAGACTGCTAGCCTGACTGTATTCATCACTTAGAACCCTGGGAAAATGCAGTATTTACTCTAGTTTACATGGGCTAATTCTTTAAACAGCTGTGGCAATTCAGGATCTGCTTATTTCATTCTCCTAGAGCCATGTTTTTGATTTGGTCAGATGACTAAATGAATAAAGGTTCTGTTCTGTTCTGTTCCATCCCATTCTGTATTTTCTATTCTATTCTATTCTATTCTATTCTATTCTATTCTATTCTGTTCTGTTCTGTTCTGTTCTGTTCTGTTCTGTTCTATTCTATTCTACTCTACTCTATTCTAATTCTACTCTATATTCTCTCTTCTCTTCTCTTCTCTTCTCTTCCCTTCCCTTGTTTTCTCTTCTCTTCTCCTCTTCCGTTCTGCATTCTATTCTATTCTACTCCATATTCTCTATTCTATTCTATTCTATTCTATTCTATTCTATTCTATTCTATTCTATTCTATTCTAATTCTAATTCTAATTCTACTCTACTCTATATTCTCTCTTCTCTTCTCTTCTCTTCTCTTCTCTTCTCTTCTCTTCTCTTCTCTTCTCTTCTCTTCTCTTCTCTTCTCTTCTCTTCTCCTCTTCCGTTCTGCATTTTATTCTATTCTACTCCATATTCTCTCTTCTCTTCTTTTCTCTTCTTCCCTTCCCTTCTGTATTCTATCCTATCCTATCCTATCATATATTCTATCCTATCCTATCCTATCCTATCCTATCCTATTCTATTCTATTCTTATTCCTATTCTATTCTACATTCTATTCTATTCTACTCTACTCTACTCTACTCTACTCTACTCTACTCTACTCTACTCTATTCTGTTCTATTCTAGACTATGCTAAGCTATGTTATGCTACACTATTATTACCCAGCAACATGGAAGCATCTCATTAACTCAAGGTAAGGTCAAGAAAACTAAACAGGGATGATCTAGTTAATGCTTAAATGGGAGAAGAGCAGGAAGCTATGAATCATAAGCTAGATTGGGAAGTTGATAGCACATCCTAGAAGACCACCACTAGGAAAATCACATGAAGTCAAGATGTGTTTGATTTAAGGGAGATATTTCTTTTGACATTGTTCTTGAAGGCACACAACAGGAAAGGACCAATGTTCTTTTATGCCTGGAAAAAGCATGGAATTACACAGCAATCAAATTCAGAACATCTTTGATTGGATTCTCATTACCATGATAACCCCGTCAATCCCATCTTCTGGGACAATATTGAGCATAGTGTGTAAAACGTGGCCCCATATTCCAGATTCCATTCCAAGTTGGAATTCTATCCCTTTAATATGTACGAATACAGTTTAAACTCTCAGAGAATACAGAGGACTGGTGAGGGGTCAATTTGGATCATTGGGATGGCATCTAGTGCTCTGTAAAGTTAAATTTACCTGTCCAGTGGTGGTATTTAGCCAGTTCGCACCAGATTGGGTGAACCAGTAGCAAGGATTTGGCGTGAGTCACCGAACCGGTAGTAAGTGCTGGCTGGCCACGCCCCCAACCCGGTTGCCGCTGGCTTTCTTGCCCCACCCACCCAATTCTCACTTACCCCGCCCACCTGACGCCCGCCCCTTAAGGTATTTATTTCATTTTTCCCCCTCCTGACAATCAGCTGTTCATACGATCAGCTGTGTCGGAATTTCCCTTCCTGAGACCCAGAGAAGCCTTCTGGAAGCAAAAACACCCCCCCCAGAGGCTCCTCTAAGGGCCAAGAGGCCCAAATAATGGGTGTGTGGGTGTGGCTGCAGAAAAGCAAAAAAAAAAAAAAGCCACACCCACCCAGTCACATGGCCACACCCACAGATCCAGTAGTAAACGCTTTTGAATCCCACCACTGGTGCTTTCAGAACAAATGTTAGCTTAGTGCGGTTACTCATCCCTCAAAGATCACTGAATTCAGTTCATTTCCCTTGCAGAATCTGGATAGCCTGACCAAAATTTAGAATGTCTGAATTGGTTGAAATAGACTGTAATAAGAGTCTGATACGAACAATTTAATGCCCCTAAAATTGGTAGTCTCGTTTCAGGAAAAATCTGATTGGCATCAGAAACCTACAAAATATTCAGAATGAGACAATGTCTTAAACTAACTCTTAACCTTGAGATTGGCATACCCAGCACTGTAAACTGACACAAAGCACATCACTTATTCATTACGTGATTGTGGTTTCAAGTCACCCATCCTTTGCTTTGAAGTTATTGCTTTCAAGTCAAATTCTTACTGACTTCACAGAGTTACCCTTACTTTCATCTTAGCAATGGGTCCAAAGTAGTTTTCCACTGTTAAATTTCTTTTTACCCCTACTTTTCCGTTGAGAATCCAGTTATGACATCTCCTGCTGGTCTCCCATATAGGTATTGACAAGGGCTAAATATTCACACATAGCTTTAAAAAAGAACTCAACTGATCTTGCCAACGCTTGTCAGATAATTGTGACTATTATTTGTTTATCTGGTGTATTATCTTGTTTTTATGGATTGTACCCTGTATGAAATAATCTGGGGAGTGGACCCTGTGTGTGAGTGAGATAGATGATAAACAGATAGATAGATATAGATGTTAGATGGATGTAGATAGGTAGGTAGGTAGGTAGATGGATGGGTAATGATAGATAGATAGATAGATAGATAGATAGATAGATAGATAGATGAATGATAGATAGATAGATGATAGATAGATAGATAGATAGATAGATAGATAGATAGATAGATGATAGATAGATCACACAGCTTTATGATAACTAGAAAACGAGGTGGTCCTGGCATCCAAAATAAGAGCCATAAACTAGAAATCAGTACATGGCTTCACATGCAATAATGAACTTTGATTGTTCTTTGGAAGGACAGATACTAACGCTACCAAATGCTCCATTTGTCTTTACTTTCCAATATAGCTTTTTTATGTGTTCCAATATTTGAGGGGCTGCCACAAAGAAAAGGGAATCATGCTATTCTCCGAAGCACCTGAAAGGCAGGACAAGAAGTAACGGATGGAAACCAACTGAGGAGAGAAGCAACTTAGAACTAAGGAGAAATTTCCTGACAATTAGAACAATTAGCCAGTGGAACAACTTGCCTCCAGAAGTTGTGAACGCTCCAACATTGGAAGTTTTTAAAAGGAGGTTGGATATCCATTTGTCTGAAGTGGTGTAGGGTTTCCTGCCTAAGCAGGGGGTTGGACTAGAAGACCTCCAAGGTCCCTTCCAACTCTGTTATTCTGCACTGGTATTTCTGGCTTTGAGGCTGTACAGCACTTCTACGCTTCATGCGGCATAGGAAAATCCAAGAACTCAATGCAAGAAACATCCAAAACAAAGGCTTTCCAGAAGATCTGATTGAGGCCTTCAACTTTCCATGATAGAACCTAGAGACCTGTTACTAACAGATCCAAATTCTGACATCCCACTTTAATCTTGATACCACCAGCTTTTGATTTAATGTATTTTCCCTTGATGTTGGTGCCATTATTTCCATCTCCTGAGGAAAAAAAATAAGACTTTTGGACTTCATGTTTAAATCTCTTTTAAGGATATCGCAACCCTTCTCTGTTATCCTTTTGAAGTGGACTATTGAAGCTGCCTATCTAGAAATAATGCCTTCGCTCTTCCTCTGAGAAATCGACAGTAAAGTTTCTAATCCCACGTTGCTTCTCAAAATATCGGCTTCTCGGATGACATTTGAGTCACCGTTGTCAGAAGAATCTGGCAGCATATCGAGCTGGATTAAAACCTACTTCACGGCATATTGCATTTTGGACTACAGTGGTTTATCGCCGGCAGCAAATTAATCATTAAAGGGGCGGTGGGGTCCCAAACTTTTCCAGGTCAAATTCCCAGGTGTTCCCAGAGATTATTAGATTTAAATCTCAGCAGTGGCTGTGGGGGTGAAGTAATGCCACGGGAAAGCATCTCTCAGCAGGAAAAAAAAAATATTTAAAGGAGAACAAGGAATCCTTCAGTTTTGCACGTGGAAAATTTCAGAAGAAGAATTATGATTAACTTGCCCTGACGCCGAAGAAGAAAATAAGGCCAGCCATGCAGCACAGTTTTGTCATCTGAAAGAAGAGTTCCTAATCTCTCCATTTTAATATTTTTCATGGAATCATCTGCCTTTTTGAAAATACATTGATTTGAGCCCCCCCCCAAAACAAACAAACAAACAAACAAATAAACAAACAAACCCAGGATCTCAAGGGACTTCCTGGGGCTGCTGCAGATAGAATCCAAAGGAAGTGGGGAGGACCTTCTAGTTGTACATCATTACAATTTTAAAAAATGCCATTGTGTCATTTGAGCCATGGCGGTGCGGTGGTTAGAATGCAGTATTGCTGGCTAACTCTGCTCACTGCCAGCAGTTCGATTCTGAATGGCTCAAGGTTGACTCAGCCTTCCGTCCTTCTAAGGTCAGTAAAATGAGGACTCAGATTGTTGCGGGCAACAGGCTGACTCTGTAAACCACTTAGAGAGGGCTGAAAAGCACTGTTGAAGCAGTATACAAGTCTATGTGCTATTGCTATCGATCATGTATCAATGATCAGTCAGCCATTATCCATGCATCCATCCATGCTTGTCTATCCATGCATCCATCCATGCATCCATATCTGTCTGTCTTTCTGCCTCCCTCCCTGCCTGCCTGCCTGCCTACCTATCTAGGCACAGTGGTTAGAATGTGGTATTGCAGTCTAATTCTGACGACTGCCAGCAGTTCGATCCTGACCGACTCAGCCTTCCATCTTTCTGAGGTGGGTAAAATGAGGACCCAGATTATTGGGGGAAAGAGGCTGACTCTGTACACTACTTAGAGAGGGCTGTAAAGCACTGTGAAGTGGTATATAAGTATGTGCTATTGCTATTTATCATATCATGTATCAATGATCAATCATCCATTATCTATGAATCCATCCATCCATTTCTGTCTATCTATCCATCTATCTATCCATCTATCCATCGATCAATCCATCGATCAATCCATCCTCTATCTATCTATCTATCTATCTATCTATCTATCTATCTATCTATGGTGGCACAGTGGTTAGAATGCGGTATTGCAAGCTAATTCTGCCGACTGCCAGCAGTTCGATCCTGACTGGCTCAAGGTTGACTCAGCCTTCCGTCCTTCTGAGATGGGAAAAACGAGGACCCAGATTGTTTGGGGGAAATAGACTGCTAAGAGCACTGTGTAAAAGTACTGTAAAGCGGTATATAAATCTAAGTGCTATTGCTATTTTCATTGCCGATTCGCATTATGTTTGGATTTTTAGGTGAGGTGACCTTCCAACAAGCAAAATCAATTGGGGAAGCCATATTCACTTAACAACCCTGTTATTAACTTAACAACCGCCACGATTCACTTAACAAACGTAGCAAGAAAAGTCATAAAATGGAGCAAAACCCACTTGACAAATTTCTCAACATACATTTAGCAACATACATTTTGGACTCCATTGTGGTAATAAGTGGAGGACCACCTGTATTTTGTTGGGGGCTACAGGGCCATCCAACATTTCTCAGCTGCTTACGGAGTTGGAGATCAGTGGGGAAGAAGAACAGCTGGGGCCTGTTCCAGATGTGCATATGTGCAGAGCTGTCAGAAGAGAAGAACAACTAAGCAACAAGGGCTGATTCGGGAAGAAAGGTACATAGGGATGCTGAACAGAAGCAAAAGTGGTGGTTGCAAGAGACAATAGTTCTTCTGGAAGATTTGCTTATCGAGGTTGTGCCTCCCAGAGACTCCTTGCCAGGAATTAATTTAAAGCTTTGGACTGGAAGCTCTCGGTCTGATCATTATCCAGGGACTGGTAAGGTCTGTTCTTGCAATTAACCCTTGGCAGGATTATTGCTGAGATTTTTCTGTGTATGAATGCCAGGAATTCACAGTAACTAAACAAAGAAGGTTTTTTTGGGGACAAGGAGTCTGTTTCTTGGTTCTACTAAGGCTGGATCAGAACAACAGTAGTGTAACAATTACTGAAGGGCTGCCACAAAGAAGAGGGGGTCAACCTATTTTCCAGAGCACCTAAAGATGCAACGAATGGAAACTAATCAAGGAGAGAAGCAACTTAGAACTAAGGAGAAATTTCCTGACAGAACGATCAATCGGTAGAACAAACTTGCCTTCAGGAATTGTGGGTGCTCCATCACTGGAGGTTTTTAAGAAGAGATTTGGACAGCCACCTGTCTGACATGGAATAGGGCCATCAAACTCATGGCCCATGGCTGGATGCACCATGTATTGGCTATGCCCGTGCCCGGTGGAAAAAGAGGGGGGAAAAGTCTCGATACGTCACGTGACACTGCCATGATGACATGAGTTTGACACCCCTGGTCTAGGGTCTCCTGCTTGAGCAGGGGGTTGGACTAGAAGACCTCTAAGGCTTCTTCCAATTCTGTCCTTCTGTCTTCCATCTTCCACTTTTCTGGGTTTATAACCATGGTGACCTGATATCAGGTTTTCTAAACCTTCAGCTGGACTAAGACAAGCGTGGATTTTGCATACGATTTTTCAGCAACGTCTTTTAAGTTGAGATGGAGAATGGGTTCACATTGGATGTTCAAATTATTGAAGCAAATTTTCTCTCCATGGAATTACAAGCCTGACTGTTTTGAGTGTTTTGGTCTACTGGGGAAAAGAGGGTGACACAGACCAGCTGGGGCTTACTGGTTCCATCTGTATGTTTCACGAGTATTGGTTTCCAGTGATCTGTAGCTGATCCAAAATAACTCCCACCACCTCCATGGTACAATTTGGTTTGTTGCTAACAAAACATTTCCCCTATTTAGGGCAGATTACTATAGCCAATTATCCAGACTGAAGAAGAGAGCAAAAATGAACAAACAGAGATGTTTCCGTCACTGTGATAAGCCTTTCTTTCTGAATATATTCCACATTTAATCAAATTAATTCATCAAGATTTAATAAATAGCAATTAATACCATTGTTAAGGGTATGATTTGTAAAATCTCTGAGTCCGGTCTCTTATTGAATAAGCAAAGTAATGTTCTTTCTGGAACAAACAAAGGCTGAAATTGGCTCTCTACACAATATGATTCTGAGGAATGCTAACGAAGTAAATAAACTTGGAATCTGAGATACAAATGCTAACCAGAACTGAAGTTTCTTTTTTTTACCATTACATATTTCTTCATTCACACGTTTCATATATATACATGTTATATATTTTTTGAATGATTTGCAGGGTTTCAGTTGTTGAATGGGGCCACATTTCAAACTAGAAATTAAGACAGAATACGGAATAACAGAGTTGGAAGGGACCTTGGAGGTCTTCTAGTCCAACCCCCTGCTTAGGCAGGAGACCCTATACCATTTTAGATAAGTGACTGTCCAGTCTCTTCTTAAAAACTTCCAGTGTTGGAGCATTCACAACTTCTAGAGACAAGTTATTCCACTGATTAATTGTTCTATCAGGAACTAACAAGGAGATAGCAAATAAGAACAGATGGTGTCTATCAGATTCTTGGCAATTATTCTTGGGTTGAGAATATTCTTGTGTTTTGGAGAAATATTAGAGATTCTCCTCACCTCCGTAGAATTAATATTGAGGAAGCCATTTCTCTGAACCTCCTAGTTTTGTATGGACTCTATTCTGGTACTGTTTGCTACTAAAAAGAGTTTTTCATCACATTTCAGAAATCAGTACAGCTTTTACATACCACAATCAACCCTGACTGTCCTTGGAAGGACAGATCCAGAAACTGAAGCTCAAATACTTCTGCCACCAAATGAGAAGACTCCTTGGAGATGTTGGGAAGGATGGAAGGGGAAAGAAGAAGGGGACGGCAGAAGAAGGAGATAGTTAGATGGTGTCACTGATGCAATGAACATGAGTTTGGACAAACTCTGGGAGAAAGTGGAGGAGAAGGGTCCTAGCTTGGTATGGTCCATTGAGTGATGAAAAGTTGGACAACAACAACTTAACCTGCTTACATTTCAGTCAATTGAGAGGTGTGCTCTGGGGAACAGAGAAAAATGACATGATTTTGCTTTTATCCAGATTTGTATATCCTGAGATCTGGAAGTAGACATTTTCAATCAATGAGAAGCTATCCCAAAAATATTAAGACAAAGCAATAATGGTCTCTTAGGAGTTTAAAGACCTATCTGAAAAACCTTTGCTAAAGTCTTAAGGTTGGACCAGCAGTGAATTCAAAAGTATACTCTCCAAAAACCTTTCACAGTCTCCTCTGAACAATACCTCACCGCCCCCAAACTCAGAATTTACGAGAACGAGACTAAAACTGCAATTAACTCAGTCTCCTCTCTTTAGTAATTATTCATATACCCCCCCCTTTTTTTTTTTTGCCGATAATAACTCCACGCTCCAGGCTGTCTGCCTGCAAAAAGCTAGGACAGAGACAGGAACCTTGCTAAATTGACTTTGCTGGCTACTCTTCTGCTTCAAGAGCTGTTTTCAAGGGCAAATGTCTGTGCTAGATGAGCAAAACGACAAGGCAATTAAAGACAAGTGTTATGTCAGAAAAAGTACTCAAACCTCTATGTCAGCATTTACTTTCATTGCAAGACTTTGGAGATCTAAATTTGGATTTTCCATTAACAGATGATTATGAAAAGCATATATCCAACAAGGGCCATGATTATGATTTCTAATAGTTACATAATTTAATCAATCAATCAATCGGTATAACCACACATCACAAACAGAAATGGAAAAAAAGTTGGAAAAAGAGTAATAAGATATGAAGTTGAATACATAAGATGAATATGCGTATGAAATTGTGTCTCTCTGGAAATGTGATAACCCGGAACCATGCTGTACTCAAATAAGATGTTTTATTTGTTTTGTTAAAACTCAATAAAACTTTATTAAAAAAAAAAGAAATAGAAAAAAACTAGTGAACCAATCTACCAGATTGGACTAGTTGTTGCTCCACAAAAATAATATGGATAATTGGGGTTTTGTTATGGATAATAATTTGTTCCCAATCTTTGGCGGGAAAAAAAGTTATAAAAAGTTGTTGAAAGTAAAAATAAATAGTTCCTAAAGAGTGCAGAGAAGAGCAACAAAGATGATTAGGGGACTGGAGACTAAAACACATGAAGAATGGTTGCAGGAACTGGGTATGTCTAGTCTAATGAAAAGAAGGACTAGGGGAGACATGATAGCAGTCTTCCAATATTGGAGGGGCTGCCACAGAGAGGAGGAGGGGGTCAAGCTATTTTCCAAGGCACCCAAAGGCCAGACAAGGAATAATGGATGGAAACTGATCAAGGAGAGATTCAACCTGGAAATAAGGAGAAATTTTCTGACAGTGAGAACAATAAACCCATGGAAGAGAAGTTGCCTTTGGAAGTTGTGAGAGCTTCGTCACTGGAGGCTTTCAAGAAGAGATTGGACTGCCATTTGTCAGAAATGGTGTAGGTCTCCGGCTTGGGTGGGGGGTTGGACTAGATGACCTACAAGGTCCCTTCCAACTCTGTTAATCTGAAATCTAATGTGAAACATGCTTGTTGATATTGTCAAAGATTTATAAACTGTTAGTAAGACAACTCTGATTTTGCATAGCTACTTTTTTCAAGCAAGATTTGACTTTCCGCAAGTTGACAAAGGTATTGGGTTAGTAGATCAAAACGCTGAAATGAGTTTTGTAAACATTCCTCAACAGATATCGTTCAAACCTAAGTGTCTGTTTTTGTTTCTGACTCTAACAAATCAGCCCCCAAAGATGTGTGTGGAGATTCTCAGTTATTCGGGTCCTGGTTGTCCCAAAGGTGCTGTTTCAAGAGGCAACTGGACTTCCCTTGTTTTTTCTTTGAATGCATTTCTCTTCTCATCCAAGAAGCTTCTTCAGCTCTGACAGGATGGTAGGGAATGGAAGGATTTATACTCCTTGCAGACAAATGGTCATTTGCATCCTTTTAAAGGGTCCCTGAGGCCACTTGGAGGTTGATCTGTGTCTTCAGGGTTACCTAAGTAGTGCAAATAGTTCCTGTAATCTGCATTTTTTTGGGGTGGGGGGGATCCATTCATATTCCCACACCATTCGAAGGGTGTTCATCCCAAAATGCATGGCTGACCCTGAGGACACAGAGAAACCTCCAAGTGGGCCTCAAAGGCTTTTAAAGGTTTCTTCCAGCCTTATGGTTCTCTGTTCTGTGTTTTGTAGACTTCTCTACAGAGGGTGGGACAGAAGGCCAATTTGCAATGGTGTTTAGGTAGAAGTCCATTTTTCAGAGCTTACCAATCAGCCCAAGTTAATGCAGAAGTCTTTGGAGGTGATATCTTAGACTATCCCTTCTTTAACAAGCTCATGCCGAGGAATGTTCTCTTCATTTATTGATGTGGTATTAAAAGAAGAATCAAAGAAAAGTCAAATTAATGTAAATGTTTCTTGTTTAAAGGACGGGGTTCATTTTCCTCCTACATCTGCCCTCCCTCTGTTTCTATGAACCTGAAGGATACATAATAAAACTTCTGATCTTTAAAACAAAATAAAACCAAACAAAAACCCTTATTCTGCTTCCCTAGGAAGAAATTATTTCTAAAATTGCAACTGCGTTGCTGGGAAAAGAACCATGGTTCTACCCATATAGGAAAGGCATTTCAATTCCTGGAAGCAATTTGATAGAAAGTGAGGTCCTTTTAATATGAGAGTATTTTACTACTGCGAATAAAGCAATTTCCTCTGCGTTGGAATAGAATTTGGCAGGGACCCTAATCATTTTTTTAAAAAAAATCCATTTATTTGTATTAATGTTATTTATGGTATTGCACATTCACATCATATTTTGGTAAAAACATAGATAAAAGTACAGCATATTAAACAATAAAAATGAATGTCTAGAGTTCTGATCTAATTTTTGCTTCATTTATCACAACCAGGAAATAAGCAAAGTCTCCATTAGAGACTTTATTTTGACACTACAACACTATGTGTTGGATAGACAGATGGCAGACAAACAGATAGCAGACAGATAGATATAGATAGATGATTAGATAGATAGATAGATAGATAGATAGATA
>NW_020769358.1:8125390-8138648 GCF_900518735.1 Pseudonaja textilis | reverse complement strand
ATAGATAGATAGATAGATAGATAGATAGATAGATAGATAGATAGATATAGATAATGATATAGGCAGACAGACAAACAGATAGAAGGCAGATATAAATAATGATATATATTAGATTCCTACTGATTTGATTGAATCAGATTCCATCACTATTTTAAATCCACTTCACATAATTCTATGGAATCTCTTTCTAGATACTGAATTACTGTTCAAGGATGCATTTTCTTGTAATAATCGAAGAGCTTCTAAAGCCCAGCTATATCAACAGAGTATCTTGTTATTGTTGTAATATACAGCCTGCACAAGAGTCTTGTAGACTTCTTTAGAGAAAGGAGATTAATATGACATAACATTAACGGTAATACCTGAAGTTAACACACGGGAACTGTCCAGATAAAAAAACTATCTTGAAACCACGGACTAGAGCTTTCCTATAACCCATGGACAACGCAGAGTGTGCTACTTTTTAATCCTCTTTCGACCTGTCCTCTTAAAATAATCGTGTTTATGATTACAGGGGTTTTCACTTGGAGTTTGTGGAGAGTTGCAAAATGGAAATAGAATCAAGTCGACATTGTTTTTGATTAAAACACCCATAGAATTAAAGTATATTGTTAGATTAAAATATATGGGCCTCTGTCCTGCCCAGAAAAGTTAAATATAAAATACTGCCGTTTTTTTTTCTGAAGTCTGAAAGCTGATAAACGAGAATGGCATGAGTGCAGGTGCTGCAAGGAACTTGAGAAGTTGGTGACTCTTAAAAAATAGATTATGTTTGTTCTGTTAGCTGTGTTGATGGGACCTTTTCAACCTCTATTTATCCAATCATTATTACTAAAGGTTTCCCTTGCCCAGTCACGTCTGACTCTAGGGCACAATGTTCACCTCCATTTCTTGGCCGAAGAAGCCAGTGTTGTCCAAAGACACTTCTGTGGTCATTTACACCAAAGGCGCATGAAACACTGTTACCTTCCCACTGAAGTGGTACCTATTTATCTACTCGCATGTGCATGCTTTCGAACTGCTGGGTGGGCAGGAGCTGGAGCAAGGAACGGGAGCTCACCTCATCGCACAGCATACGGGTCTCAAACCCCAGCTGTCAGCTTTCCAGACGACAAGCTCAGCATCTTTAACCACTGCGCCATCCTGTCCCTTTTCATTATCATGAGTAACCGCAGCACTGTCGTTATCATTAGTAACCACAACCACATCAATTCTTCTTCTACCAGCATTCTTTACTGCCATTTTCTTTCTTCCAGATTAAATAAACCAAAGCTTGCTTTCTTTTTTTACACTGTTCCTTATTCTTATCTACAGGCTTCAGAAGTGCAAAAATAATATGAAGAACACTTAGTAGAAAAATCAGAGGAAAACCAGGCGTTAAGAGGAGGGAGAAGCAACGAGAAACAGAATGAAAGCAGAGAGAATCTCAATAGCATGTAACGGGGAGGAGATAATTAATGAGGATGTTAAGAATTAATCATAACATGATATGATAATGCTGTGAATCTCAGCTTTCCTCCACTTAACTCCCGTGGAGCAACTCCTGAAGAATCAGAAATAGGAAGTTCCTACTGCTTTTGCTCACGGATGTCAGAAAACACCATTCTCCAGATTCTAAAGAACGGAAAGGAAGACAGAGGAGGAAACAAATCTTCCAGGTAAACCTCCACTTACGACCACGATTGAGCCCAGAACACCTGCTGCTAAGCAAGACATCTGTTCAGTGAGTTTTGCCCCGTTTTATTACCTTTCTTGCTGCGGCTGTTAAGCAAATCACTGCGGCTTTTCAGGGAGCAATACCATTGTGAAGTGAATCTGGCTTCCCCATTGCCTTTTCTCATCAGAAGGTCATTTCCAATGTCATATTATGGGAGAAGATCTTTTCTCTTCAGTTACAACCAGAGGTGTTTTCTACTCTGGATGACCTCCTCTAGGCTTCAAAGCTACTCCAGATTGGGCTCTATTAGTCCTTCAAAGGGAGATCTCTAGAGCATCCCTGTTCTGTTCTGTAGACTAGGGTTGGAAGTTAAAACCTACCCCTCTCCTAGGAAAATGAAATATTTTAGGATATGCTAAAAAGGCACAATATTTCCCCTAAAAAGAGAAGTAGAAACTCACCTTAGAAGCAGAAGTGCAATCCCACCTTTGTTAATGGGAGGGCCATTAAGGCCTGGGCCAGAGTATTCCACATAACAAAGCCCTCTATCCATCTCACTACCTAGCCTGGGAAGATTGCATAAGCCAGCACTCAGGTGAAGCCATGTGGTCCAGATAAAGCCTACAAAAGTAGCTAAGACCCCTGACCCCTGGGAGTCTGACAGCCAATGGGATGCTTTTCTTACACAGGAACAGGAAACACTAAGGTGAGGCCCAACAGAGGTATAAAACTAAGGGTTTCTCAGCATCTTGCCCCTCCTTTTTTTTTCTTCACCCAAGCTATGTGATCAGTGGTGGGATTCAAATTTTTTTACTACTGATTCTGTGGGCATGGCTTGGTGGGTGTGGCATGACTTGGCGGGTGTGGCTTGGTGGGCCTAGCAGAGGAAGGATACTGCAAAATCCCCATTCCCGCCCCACCCCACTAACCTGCTTTCCAGCTCTGTTCTCCTGGGCAGGGCAACCAAAGGTGACCCAGCCGATCAGCTGGGACTCAACGGGAGGCAGAGAATAGATGGGGTGGCAGGGCGAGTCAGAGGTGGGATTGGCCGGTTCTACTTAAAATTTCCGCTACCGGTTCTCCAGCACTGGTCAGAACCTGCTGAACGCCACCTCTGCATGTGATCCTATCCACCATGAAACCATCTTTCCAAGCAGTCACCATGTTTTCAGTGTCTTTCGTGCCCGCTTGGAACTGAACCCAGAAGGATATTTTCTTCCAACGCTAAGAAACTGAATAATAGTTTCGGAGGAATAATAATCAGAAGCAACTACAGCAATCCCACTTCAGTACTGCTGACAAGAACGTGTGTCTCCTCGGGAGTCAAGCTTGATTCAAAAGACTCTTTAATTTTATACCTTCCATTAAACAATTTTAAATATGGCATTTCTTTGAATCAATCGGTACTTAATGTTGAATTTGTGAATACACCCAACTGAAAAGCAGATGCTCCATGGAAGATAAACTAATTTGAGAAGAGGGACCTGTGTATAAAAAGAATGTTCCCGTTGAACCCTTTAAATCCCTGCTTCTTTCCTTATATTATTACCTGGTATCTGATATTCTCCAAACACTTGTTTAAAATGCTCACACATGCTGACTGATAAGTTACTTGGAAGACAACCTCTGGATAACCCGGTCTCTCTGTTCTTATTTTAATCTCACATTTCTACTGCAATTTAACCACAGTGACCTTTTTAAGATTGCTTGATGTTGATTTTATCTTGTTCTAATAATAATAAGCTGCCTTGAAACAAATTGTTTTGTTGTGGGTGTTTTGATTTATAATGAGATTGCCCTCTGAGTCCTCAGTATATAGCTAATTTAGGGCCACAGCAAAAATAAATAAATGAATTACAAAAAAACCCAAACCTGATAAAGGAATATGTAGATTTAAAACCAGAAATATTTCTGTTGGGTATTATACCAGAAAAAAATATAATAAAGGGACTATGCATTTAATATTTCATGTGTTAACAGCAGCCAGAATTCTATTTGCAAAACATTGGAAAGGTGTGGAGATCCCGACAGATGAGAAGATAGTTAAAAAAAAAACAAAGTAGAATGTATAGAAATGGATAGATTAACAGTTGAAATTAAAGAGAAGGAAGATATGGAATATTTTGAAACATGGGACTTATTTTATCTATGGTTAAATAATAGAAACAGAAGTTAGAACACATAAAATTATAAGCGATGGGTTATTTTTTACCATGAGGGTTTATTAGGATATATTTATTATCAAAATGATTTAGTATTAACAATTAAGTTTTAATATTATGTTGAAAAAATGCTGTTATTATATAATCACTATTAATGAACATTATGATTATGATTATAATGATTATTATAATAATAATAATAATTATTATTATTATTCAAATTAACTGTAAACAGACAACACACTGTTTATATATAGACATTGAAATTGTTGCTCTTTCTTTATATAGTAAAAATAAATAAATAAATATCAATAAACACACACACACACACACACACACACCATCTGATCATAGAGCCTGTGGATGGCAGGACAGCTAGCAAAGTGAATCCAAAGCACACCAATAAATCTTACTTGTCTCAGGTGAAATGAAGAGACTACATCTTATATTTGGAAATGTCTAGGGTTGGATGAACGATTACCTTGCCAGATATTGAAAAGACTCAGAAAAGATCCCCCAAAATTAATCAAACTGATCTAGTAGTATGTAAAGATTAGATCCAGATGTATGCAGAGGGGATAGACTAGATCTCAATCACTAACTTAAGTCCAATTGGATGCACTGCAGCTATGTACGTAGGAGACGACCAGGCTGAGACTGAGGGTAGGGTCAAATGCATCATCAGTCTGAAGTCTTTACACGCCTGACAGAGACCAAAGTCCAGCTCCCCGTTGAAGTCTGTTGACTCTTATCTGGCAACTAATTCACACTGATTGTTAGTAGATCAGATTCTTGACTTTAAGAAGAGATTGGACACCACTTGTCCCTAAGATCTCCAAGGTTCATTCCAGCTCTATTCTGATTGATTGATTGGTTGGTTGATTGATTGATTATGTAAAGGTTGTGTGGAATAAATTTGCAGTGCTTTTGAATTCTATCTTGGATCCTGGTTCCCAGTGCTTGACAATCTAGATCCAATATTCAGTTCCAATGGAAGCCAAGAAATTATCATTTCATATCCAGTGTTTACCACAAACCCAGACAATAGCTGTAGCATTGAACCTAACAACAACAACAACAACAATAATAGGAACCCATCTTGCATCATGCAATTGATTCAAGACTGCAACAATGCATAAGCTGCTCCTTGTGTCCGTTCATACGAGGTTGCTCCTGATGGTGACTGGAAATTATCCCGGCAGCTTCCGTAGTCCTTCATTGCTAGTTCTTATTTGCCTGTCTAACAGGCTGGAGTGGCAATCATCCCCACTGTTTTAATTGAATTAAAGAACATGATTGAGAGATGCCTCAGCTTCATTTTTGATCCATAACCAATTGCTGAAATAGAGGAGTGGGATAGGCAGGGACTAGTTTTAACAGGAGGCAAGTCCAGAAGGTTTAGCCACTGTTAACATGCGCTCAGCACTTTTAAACAGGCCCACTCGACTGATAGTTGTGATTCTTTTAGAACTGGGTTTAGAATAGAATAGAATTCTTAATTGGCCAAGTGTGATTGGACACACAAGGAATTTGTCTTGATGCCAATGCTCTCAGTGTACATAAAAAGAAAAGATACATACGTCAAGAATCATGAGGTACAACACTTAATAATAAGTCATAGGGTACAATAAGCAATCAAATCATACCTGTACTAGGAAACAGCCAATAAAAATCATAAGGATACAAGCGACAAAGTTACAGTCCTACAACAAGTGGGAGGGGATGGGTGATAAGGAGCGATGAGAATATTCATAGTAACAGTAGTGCAGACTTTGTACATAGTTGGACAGTGTTGAGGGAATTAGTTGTTTAGCAGAGTGATAAACAAACTTTAGCAGAGTGATAATCAAACTTTGGCTTGTAAACCCCATGGCTAGCTTTTGTTAGTTTCCCAAATCCATTTAGATTCGCCCCATAGCCTTTGATCAATTTCAGAATGCAGACTTTTGCAATTATTCTGAAGGAATTTCCCTTGCCTTCCTCAGACCGGGACTTGGAAGAAGACTATGTAGAAAGCGGTCGGCGGATGGAACAGAAGTTTAGTGTGCTTTTTGCTACAAATGTTTTTTTTTTTTTTTGTAAATACCTCTCCCAGCACTTGAGGGCAAGATAAGGGGTCATGGATGGAAGCTTATCAAAGAGAGATCCAACATAAAATTAAGGAGAACAATTAATCAGTGGGACAGAAGTTGTAGGTGCTCCATCACTGGAGGTTTTTAAGAAGAGACCGGACAGACATTTGTTCAGAATGGAATAGTGCCTACTGCTTGAGCAGAGGGTTAGACTAGAAGACCTCCAAAGGTCCCTTCCAGCTTTGTTATTCTGTATTTGCATCTACAGCATGAAAAGGCAAATCCTGAACTTGAGATATCCTGGACTATGATATGAGATTGAAGAGAAAGTCAGACAGAAATTAATAATTACTGCTATATCCACTATGGACCTTCACACAACTGGGGGAAATCATCATTTATAATTTTAACTAGAAATCAAACCTTTTTACAACCACATTTCCATTTTGCGCCAGGTAGGCATTCCATGTTTAAAATATATACCCACAACAGTCAGCACCAAATATTTGCTACACAACATCATGGTGTTAACTCATTATCATTATATACAACGGGCATATATTATTATTCAATCAAAGTAACTAACAGAGAGGGGTTAAATTATATAAAATCAGACACACGACTAGAAGCCGAAATCATAAGACTACGTCTAAGTTACTTTGGCCATGTCATGGGTGCTAATTCATTGGAGAAGTCTATGATACTAGGAATAGTTCGTGGAACAAGAAGAAGGGCCGAGCAAAGAACACGCTGGCTTCATAACAACAAATCCAACGTAAAGTTGAACATCCAACAACTGAAAGAAGCTGTGTTTTACAGGGTAACATAGAGAGCGCCTGTCTATGAAGTCGCCAACAGTCAGGCATAACTAAAGGGTTGAAAACAACAACAACAACAACAGCTTAAATACACATCATATTCTCATTCAAAAGAAAAAAAATATTCATCACTGAAGGTGATTTTAGGAATTAGTTTAACTGAGTGTATTGTATCATACACAACACAATATCCTTTTTAATGGAGCCATGGTGGCACGGAGGTTGCTGATTCTTCAAACTACCAGCAGTTTGATCCTGACCAACTCAAGGTTGACTCAGCCTTCCATCCTTCCGAGGTGGGTAAAATGAGGACCCCGATTGTTGGGGCAATTATGCTGACTCTGTAAACGGTGTAAGATAGGGCCGCAAAGCACTGTGAAGCGGTATATAATATAAGTGCTATTGGTATTGCTAATGGACTGAAAGGATGCTTAGCGTATCAAAATCCGTTAGGGAGGCTAGGTTGCCCCCCAAAATTATTGAAAAATGGGAAGCCACAAGATCTACAACACTTTCAACCTTTTAAGAATAGAAATGATCTATTAAATCACAAAGTCACAAGCAAATACTGCAGTGTCTGGCAGCGTTGCTTTCAAAAACCATGACATAGACCTGGCCAATTTAGGTATCCACAAATAAATGAACAAACGCATCAATGAATGAATAAAACAATCAACGAATGCATGTCTGCACACATACACAGTATACCACCTGGGTAAATGACCCTCATGATCATCCCCACTTGGGTAGAATTTCTCTGGGATTACTGATTCTCTGTTGGCTGTATTTTTTTTTTTTTTTTAGGTTTATTCATTCCTCAAGACAGTTTGAAAAACAGAGATGGCAACCCAAATACCATGTTTTTCTCACCACATTGTATTTTTTAAGAGAAAGCCAAAAGCTGTGTGCTTCCCAGAGACGCACAAAAGCACATTGTCACATTTGTCAAGGTTGTCTCTGGCAAAAAAAAAAAAAAAAAAACCCACACACAAAAAAAATAATATCTGGAAAAGAACACCAGTCGTTCCTACCAGCTGATTTTGGTGTGAATTTGTCCCTGTTGGCTGCGCAAACAGCTAGTAACCGATATCCGAGGTCCAGATCGAAGCCCTGTTGGGCTGCCACTCTGCTAACAACCTGAGAAAAAAAAGGGAGGAAAAAAGAAGAAGAAAAAGATTGTCACAGAGAGTTTCTGGGAAGTCATCAGTTTTCGCCAACCTACCACTGGGAGACACAATGTATAAAAATCCAAACTCAGAAGTCTTTGTTCTCCTTTCTTTAATTTCTGCTAAGGCTGCACAGCTTGTTCAGCTTCTCTTCTTCAGAGCACATGGGAGCGTCTGCAGCTCTTTAAAACAGCAGTGCACCCCATTCCAAGATACTTTCGGATTTGAAAGTATCCAGGGGGAAACTGGGCCCGTCACGAGTAAGTATTTGCCGGTTCTCTAAACTGGTCAAAATTTCTGCAACCAGTACGCCAGAACCGGTCCAAACCAGCTGAATATCACCTCTGCATTGAACCTGATTGCGCCAATCTGTCCTCTAAGAAACAAGAGGCTCCACAGTGAACAATAAACCATCAAGGTCAAAAGCAAGCAAGCTGTCAGGAGGCCATTGGTCTGTATTTCGTACTGCTTCCGAAGTGTGACTTAAAATCTTAATTCTCCATCATCCACCAAGGGCTTTGTCTCCAGAGACAATGGAGGGAATGAAAGGTGACTTGGAGGAGAACCAATTTTGCTTTTGAGTGGCTGCAAATTTGCTTTGCATTTCTGGAAGCCTAGAGGGACAAAATAAGATTTAAATCTTCCAGATGTTTCAGGGTATCTACTCCACATCGGAAAACTCCTAGTGCCTCCTGTCTTGTCCATGTTCTCTCATGGACTAAAAGTAGTTCTCAATTTACAAGCACTGATTGGAATGATCCTTTTGAAGTGACAATGGCCCAAAAGAAAGTGATTTACAACCGCTCCTTGCACTTTTGACCGTTGAAGCATTTCCCAGGATCAAAATTCTGGTGCTTGGCAACTGGCAAGTATTCATAATGGTTGCAGCATGCCAGGTCATGTGATTGACAAGCAAACTCAATGGGGAAAGCTGGATTTCTTAATGATTTTGTGATGGATTTAATAACTGCACCGATTTGCTTAAGACGTCAACCCTGAAGCTGGCCTGATTGAGGCCATTTTGAGACTTCAGGAAGAGGGATAGGAAAGTGGGAATACAGATGTTGTAGCCAAAACAAAATACTTTCTCATGGGAACCAAGGACATTCCTGCAGGTGCTCGGAAGGAGGGGACTGGAGTCACCGAGCAACTGGACAGTGTCCTGATTGGACCATTTAACCGATTGTTTTGAGAAAGGGACAACTTTCACTTTTAATCCGGTGAAAACTGCGGGAATATTCAGAGTCGGTTTTCACCAGCTTGTGCTGATACGACATATCCAATAAACCTATTCTTTGAGGAATTTGCCTGCCTCCGTTTTGCTTGCTATGGGGATATTATATGGAATCCTGACATAAGAACCATGGCAAAAAAAAAAAAAAAGTCATAAAATTGGCTATGACCAACGTAACAACTGCCTTGATTAGCAATGGAAAATCTGGTTCAAATGTGGTCGTAAGACTGCAAGCCAAAACTGCAGGCTTGGAAGTGATGGATGCACCCTTGATCTCTTGAAATAATTTAATAGGACCTTCACAAACTCAAGGGTTGCGTTTGATTGGTTGGGATCATTTATATTCACACATACTTCTTCAGAGTAATGGCTTTGATATAGGCCCACTACCCTCTCAGATAAGCAACACACACACACACAAAATCCATTTATATGCACTGCACACGGAAAGTGTTATTTGTGAATGATATTAACATTCCCTTAATTTAGAAAGTTAAAGAGCAACAGGAAGACAGAAGCATTTAGTAGCATTTTATTAATTTAGCACCAGCCTTTTGTTTTCCATGATATTTCACTCTAAAGGGCTTATGCTGCAAGAGCTAATTTGTCACCAGAGTTTTAATATAAAATCTCCTTGAAGAATTAAAAGAAGGGTTCATTAAATGCAATTATCTGTGTCCAACACGGCTTGCTATATTTAAAAAAAAAACATGATACATAACAGAATGGAAACTATATAATCATCTATCCACGCTAATGAAATGCTGCTTTTTAGTATTAGCTAGTCAGCACAACTGCGCCTGTTCTTATTAATCCAAAGTATCTCACATGACTCGCTTTTTCATAATTAATTATAAAATATTACAATGCGGGTGATCCCAAGTTGGAAAGATGCAGTGGTGGGATTCAATTTTTTTTACTACCGGTTCGATGGGCGTGGCTTGATGGGCGTGGCAGGGGAAGGTTACTGCAAAATCCCCATTCCCTCCCCACCTGTCTAACCTGCTTTCCAGCTCCGTTCTCCTGTGCAGGGCAACAAAAGAAGACCCAGCCGATCAGCTGGGACTTGGGAGGCAGAGAATAGATGGAGTTGGAGGGGCCAGTCAGAGGCGGGATTGGCCGGTTCCCCAAACTACTCCAAATTTCTGCTACCGGTTCTCCAGAACTGGTCTGAATCAGCTGAATACCACCTCTAGATGGGTGATTTACTGCAGTTTAAAAAATGAGGGGTGAAATATTTGCATGGGAATCTGGAAGCAATAGCAATTTTATATTAAAAGCCTCCGTGTAACCAAAGTTCCTCTTTTTCCATTTTTTTTTTTAAAAAACCACAAGATTGACATATCTATATGTAAACAAATGGACTAATAACTGTATTTCAGCAGGCCACTGACTCCTTTTCAAGATGGGGAGGAATGCACTTTTCTCGAAGCTGGAAATTCGTTGAGAAAAAAAAAAAAAAACCACAATAATATGGTCTGGCTGAATAAAAGTTGCCATACCGTCAAACAGCCCATAAGACTCTGTTCGAAGGGCCTTTGGAAAGCTCTCGGGTCGCCACACCAATCCAGAAGTTCAGTAGCTGCATTGTGGAAATTGGCAGGATTTTGTAAATGCTGGAACAAAAGAGAAAGAGAGAACTGAAGACAATTAGGTACATCCACGCTTTCTGACTAAATGAATTTATATGCATGCTAGTCATTTCCAGCTTTAGGAGGCAGTGCTCATCTCCGGTACAAAGCTGAAGAGCCAGCGCTGTCCGAAGATGTCTCCATGGTCATGTGGCCGACATGACTAAACACCTTCAAAGGCACACGGAACGCTGTTACCTTCCCACCAAAGTGAATCCAATTTTTCTACTTGCATTTTTAACTGCTAGGTTGGCAGAAGCTGGGACAAGTAACGGGAGCTCACTCCATTATGCGGTGCTAGGGATTCAAACTGCCAAACTGCTGAGCTTTCTGATCGACAAGCTCAGCGTCTTAGCCACTGAGCCACCGCATATATATATATATATATATATAAAACTAATGGGCTTAAATGGACTCTAGAAGATGGTAGAGGACAAGAAGGCCTGGAGGAACATTGTCCACAACTTCACAACAACAATATATATTGACTAACATATAGATGATGCTGGTGTGGCTCACACACATAAGGTCTAATTTTTCCCTCCTGTGGATGTGCACCAACACCTGAAATCAATATCTGTTGATTTGATTTATGTTCATCCTGACTGCTCCAGTGAGCACACAAGGCAGCTAACCAAGTATTCAAGTATAAACAGAATAAACCATTGTGATTAAAACGATCAACCAAGTCAAGAGTAAAATTCTCTAAACAAGTCAAATCTTGGCTCAAGAGAAGAATCTTTGCAAACTTCTAAATCCTCAGAGAATAGAAGCCAAGTTTCCAAGAGAGGAAGCTGCAAAGAACAGAAACATCTTCACTGCAGTCTTACTGCAGTTCTTAAAAGTCAGAGTGGCTCATGACTCATCTAGGTACACATGTCTTTCTGAAACATTTAACTTAGAATAGAATAGCAAAGTTGGAAGGGACCTTGGAGATCTTCTAGTCCAACCCTCTGCCTAAGCAGGAAACCCTACACCACTCCAGACAAATGGATATCCAACGTCTCTTCTTAAAAACTTCCAGTGTTGGAGCATTCACAACTTCTAGAGGCAAGTTGTTCCACTGGTTAATTGTTCTGTCAGGAAAACTTTTGGCCTCCAGGTTTGGAAAAGTACAAAACCGGCATGGGAACATTGTGGATTCTCACTGCAGAATGGAGGAGAAAATTCCAGACACTCTGCCAGTCTGGAAGACAGGAATAATCATCATACTCATCATAAAATAATCATTAAAAAAACCCTGAGAATTGCAAGCATGCAGGCAAATTCTTAAAAGAACAACATAGAGATGGAAAATGTTGCACCGAAGTTTGTACATATGCTACTATAAAAAGAACCGAATCAAAACAAGGCTGGAACTCCTGCTCATTCATCAAAGTGAGAAGGATAAGAAATTCAGGCATGTAAAAGGCTTTTGACCTTAAGACTGTGGTAGTTTGGACGTTTTGAAAGATGGCAACTGCAGTGCATCTTCAAATCCCGCTTAGCATCTTACCTAAGCACTCTGAACAGTATCCACTAATCAGAACTTTAGCTATTGGCTCTTCAGTCTCTTCTGGAAAGATCCAAACAAGAGATTTGCTCAACCAGGGGTCCCCAACTCCTGGGGCCATGGCCTATTCACAACCAGGCCGCATGAGCGCCGCTTGACTTGCACAAGTGGCGGGCCAGCTCAACTGGTCCTTCTTTCTGGTTGCTTCTCTCCTTGATTAGTTTCCATCCGTTGCTTCTCCTCCTGCCTTTAGGTGCTTTGGAGAGTAGCTTGACTCCCTCTTCTTTGGGGCAGCCCCTGAGATATTGGAAGACTGCTATCATGTCTCCCCTAGTCCTTCTTTTCATAAGACTAGACATACCCAGGTCCTGCAACCGTTCTTCAGATGTTTCAGCCTCCAGTCCCCTAATCATCCAGGTTGGCTGATTGTTAATTCTGATCCCAGCTCCCACCAATTTCTAAAAGAAAAAAAACCTGTTTTGGATGATCAGTGCTATCCATTTGGTTTTTAAGAGCTTTGCCTATTTATCACATTACAGAAAGAGACAAAATATAAACTAATGTCCCAAAGTAGTTAAGTGTGAAAAAGGGTCATGTTACTTTTTTTCCAGTGCCATTGTAACTAAATGAACTGTTGTAAGTCGAAGACTAATGTGCCCAAAGTCCAGGTATAGTGACAGTAACTCTTTGACAACCAAAGTCAAATGCCATGTAAAAAAAGCACCTTCTCCAACTGAAAACAACTGATCAGAGAGATAATAGGAAAGTCTTTAAGGGATAGTACCAAAACAGAAACCTGTTTTGTTTTTATTTCTTCAACACTGGTATTTTATAGTTTACATGCTTCCTGTGAGCTTATTATTTATCCTGCCTTCTATTATAATGTTATAATAATCTTTTCTGCCATAGTTGCATTTTACGGAAGTTGCCTCACATCTGTATAGGTCTGGCTGCATAGCAATTTAGGAAAGAAGAAGAAAGGAGGAGGAGGAGGAGGAGGAGGAGGAGGAGGAGGAGGAGGAGGAG
>NW_020769358.1:8068016-8094413 GCF_900518735.1 Pseudonaja textilis | reverse complement strand
TGTCCTTCTTCTTCTTCTTCTTCTTCTTCTTCTTCTTCTTCTTCTTCTTCTCCTCCTCCGCCTCCTCCTCCTCCTCCTCCTCCTCCTCTTTCCCCCCTTCTCCTCCTCCTCACTTTCTGGCTGGAACAGCCAAAAGAAGATATTGATGCTGAGCCAGTATCTTTCTCATAGGATTCAATCAGCTTTCTGTAAACATGGCCGTAGGAATCCCTGGAGTTCTCCCTTCTCCTGGCATTTGCAGCTGAAATCTTATTGCAGGACTGACAAGTAGAGCTGTGCTATCGATCATCTTGTCCTTGTGAGGCAAAGAGATGGATTAATGTATTAGAATGAAAGAAGGATGCCCTAATAAGGGAAATAAGGACAGATCTCAGCATATCGTGGAAAATGATTTTTAAGCAAGCTTTTAATCGTCCATTATGCTTTTGTGGAGATGTCGAAGGGGATTGAAAATGAGAGACAAAAATAGTTTGCCATGTCTGATCATAAGGTTATATGAATCCAAAGCCACAACTTGGGTTAGAATTGTCTGGTTCTCCACAACAGCCTTAATGGATCCTGCCTTGCTCCAAATGCAGCTGTGGTGTTATTGATCGAGCCAGGGCATGATAAGCTAAGCATGCCATTAGAAGGAGAAGATAATTGGAATCATTTATATGGGCTCCACTAATGTGGAAAGCAGTAGAAAACCACGAGAATTGTAGCAATTCCCCTGTTTTCTCCCAAAGAACAAATCTTTCCTGCTGTAACATACTGTCACCTATGGAAAAAACAGATTTCCAAATTCCATATAAACAAGTATCCAGGTGTCAAGATCAAGAAAGAGTGTTGGTCCACTTCTTCAGCTCAACAAACCCTTCATAAAGTTTCAGATTGTTCATTAATCTCTGAATATTTATTCTACAAAATGACTTTAGAAAGACTATCTTTACCTAATAACTCTTGAGAATCCCTTGGACTTCAAAGAGATTCAGTCAGTCAATCTTAAAGGTAATCAACCTTGACTGTTCTTTGGGAGGACATATACTGAAGCTGATGGTCAAATATTTTGGCCACCAGATGAGAAGAGAGGACTCCTTGGAAAAGACCCAGATGTTGGGAAAAATGGAAGCAAAAGGAGAAGGGGACAATGGAGGATGAGATGGTTAGATGGTGTCATTGACTTGATGGAATTGGGTTTGGTTGGATTCCAGGAGACAGTGGGAGGACAAGGGGGCCTGGTGTGCTAAGGTCCATGGGGTCATGAAGAGTCAGACACGACTTGAGACTGAACAACAACAACAAAATCTTAACAAACAGTACTAAGAATAGCAATAACAAAAATGGATAGTGCATTGACCATTGGGGGCTAATATTGATCACTTTGAGAGCCCTGGTCCATAGTGTCAACTCATAAAATATTTCTATGCCTGTTTTATAGTTGCCAACAGAAAGGGAGGGAAGGAGTTTGAAAGCAGTGCAGCAGTTTGGAATCAAAAGTACATTCCATTCATATTTTTTTCAGAGATTCTAACTAGGTGACTGGAGTTTCTGCCCTGCAAATCTCTAATTGGAGAACATGATTGATGACTCTTGGCTATGGACGTGTTTCATTGGAGAATATGAATTATGATACACCCAGAGGGGTGGGGAAAAAACAGGGTCAAAGGTGACAGTGAATTACGTGTCTCAGAGTCAGCTACATCCAGGTCATGTCAACATGTTAACTCCCAACAAATCCTTTGTAGTTTTGGAAATTTGGCTGGAGACTCATTATTTAATTGGCGTTAACTGCCAGAATCCTGACACCCAGCATTGATCAAACCTATTCAAAGGGGAGTAACCAAAAAAGTTTTGGAAATATCCATTCTTTTTTGTAGGACACCCCAACAGATTCTTAGCTTGCTGTTCCCTTTACAAGCCAGAATCAGAAATTAGAATTTATTTATTTTTTTGCCTTCTGCAATTCCTTGCTTTTGATAACACTGTGTTTTGTGTAAAGTTCTTTAGCCTGTAAGCCATTTTACAGCTAACCAATTCTTTAGAAATGTAGTAATAACCACAAATAGATTTCTTACTTTTGTTTAGTCGCTTCCTACTTTTCAAGGTCCCATAAATGAAGTCCCCCAAAGCCCTAGAATCCTTTAGCTGGCAATGTTTGAGGGCCTCTCTCCGGTGCCCGACTTGAGAAGAACATCATCAGATGATAGGATGATTTAGCTCAATTATTGCCTGGTGAACCAAAGCAGGACTTTCCCCGTATCATTTCTGGAAATGTCACAGATCCAACCATGGCGGTTTTTATCGTTGTTACTGCTTGTTTGTGCGTATGCACTGCGACCAATACATATATTTTTTTTTGCAGGGAAAAATCTCCTTTTGAAGAAACATCTCAAAACATCTTCAGCACAGAATGGTCAGGTTCTTTTAGAGTTTTCTCCCTAATGAAGAGTTACACTCCCATGAACATCTGGCTCAAAAAGCGAAAGAAAAACACACATGCAAAACTGAGTTTGTCTCGTAGTGATAGCTACAACACCCCTCCATTAATTAGAGGGCTGCTAAGCATTTGATCATTGTTTATGTCAGTGAACAGAAATGGAACTAGTTGTTGTCCACTAATTATAATTCATCTGCCTCCCACCAATGCGCTTCCTAGAGACATACTGACTGTGAAATATGGTAGGCAAACTAATTAAAACTTGACAGATTCCATCTCTGTGACTAGTCTCCCAGGACAACAATTTGCCCATCATTAAGCAGATGCTTGGTCCTTTGAAAAAGCGCCTTGCCTACAACTCATGAAGTATCACAGTAAATGCTTTATATTATCACAATAACTGATTAATCTAAGCAGTATATGTCTCACACTTATCCCCCAACCCACCCTTCCTTCCTTCCTTCCTTCCTTCCTTCCTTCCTTCCTTCCTTCCTTCCTTCCTTCCTTCCTTCCCTCTTACTTTTCTTTTACCAAAAGTAAAATAATAACTCAAATGCTTTCCAGACTGGAATGCAGGGATTCTCTTGAAAACCTTCTGTAATACCAGATAAGAAATGGCTTAGGTCTTAAATACGATATTTTGCTTTCTGATTTTCAAGATACTAATGGCTGATAAGGCAGTGCATTTCTCAATCCTTTTGGATCTCCTTGTTTGACTGCTGAGCAAGTTAAAACTCTACACGTGAAGGTAGGAAGCAATTACGGGATTCTGTTATGCCCACAGTGGAAAATAAATTGCATTTTGATTGGTATATGAAGAATGACTTCTAACACAGTAGAGCTAACATGCTAGCACAGAAATGGGAAGAGATTCACAATAGGATGATATATATATATATATATATATAGAAATAACCTTGTGTCATTATGTGAAAAGAAAATATATATCTAAAGCCACCTAAGGCAATTTTAGCCCCAATGTTTGTACATACTCAGTCACCTAACTTATTCTTGTGTGGAGTTTCTTGCACTTATTTAAATTTATCATTTCTCAATTCTCCGAACTATTTAAAATTTCCACTACCGGTTCTCTAGAAAGTTCTCTACTTTCCTCTTGCATGATTATTTTTTTTCATGAATTAATCTTACCAACCCTGTAACCATATGTTAACACATACAGAACTCAACAAGCCTATTCGTTCTGCCAAACTGCCTTAGTAAAAATAATGGTTTAAAAAAAATAAACCCAAACACTGACACTATTTGTAGGAAGCAGTATTCAGATGTTCACAAGCAAAAACCTAACGCTAGACTGATGTTTGGTCAAGACAAGAGACATGTAGAAATCTAATCTCCTGGCCACAAGAGCCTTCTAGCTAAAAAAAAAAACCAAAAAACCCTAACAGATCTTAGGTTTCAAGCATCATTAAAAAATATTAAAACTTTTAAAAGGGAAGAGATCTGTATCTTTTAATACAAACTAATACAAACTAATATAAGAAAAAGAAACAAAAGAGAAAGCAAAAAAAATCAAGAAAAATAGAAAAGAAAAATTAGCTTCCAATATTCTTCACAGCAATTATACATACAATTATATTTAACCTCTTTCTCTAAAGTTAAAACAAAATACTTTTCCCTATGCTGGCTGGGGAATTCTGGGAGCTGAAGTCCACAAGTCTTAAGGTAGCCAAGTTGGACACCCATGCTGTTTAATAATTTGGCAGGTTTTATGACTATTTGGAGTCAACACATCAATATTAAATGGTCTGTTTTATCTAAATTCTGCATTTAAAAAATCATCTGATCCTATAGGGCTGGGATATAACCAGGGATGGGATTCTACCAGTTCGCATCTATTCACTAGAACCGGTTGTTAACATTCTAAGCAGTTCAGAGAACTGGTTGCTAGAAGAATTTACTGGCCTAATCCTGTAAGGAAGGCAGGAAGGAAACATTCTGGTGTTGCTTACAGAAACCGTCTCTCCGTTAACCCTTATTACATTCTTGGCAGGACTAGACTTCCTGTCTCAGGAACTTCTCTGGAGTTTTTTTCACCTCCTTTGCTGGTACTTTGTTTGTGCGGAGTAACCTTTCAAAGTTACAATGGTCCTGGAAAAAGTGACTTATGACCATTTTTCACACATGCGACTATTGCAGCATCCCCACAGTCATGAGAGGCCAGGTGAGGAGATGCATACCTCGATGTGAGTGATATTGAGTTGGCCATGCCCAATCAATAACATGACCACCAAGCCACATCCACCCAGTCACATGACCACCAAGCCACGCCCACCAACTAAGCCACGCCTACAGAATCAGTTGTTTAAAAATTTGAATCCCACCCCTGCATATAACTCATCATTTTAAGGTACCATTGAGCTTCCATAGCCGAGGGATCCTCCTGAGACAACTTCTCTTTCTCCTTGTAGCTAAAAAAATCTTAAACCTGGTTTGGATTGAACAATGATGGTTCTCTTTGAGTTTCTCAATGTATTGTTGTTGTTGTTGTTGTTGTTTGCCTACTCCATTCAGTGGCCTGAAATCAGCAAGGCCTCCCATGGCTGTTGCCATGGAAACCCTGTTTATTCAATACGGGCCTATTATGAAGACAATGTGCTTTCCATTTAGATGAGTTTCAGAGCAAAACAGAAAAAAAAGAGACTTCTTTAACTGTTCTGCTTTATGCAGGCCAATGTCATCAGATTGATTGATTGATGTACTTACTTACTTATTTACTTATTCATTCATTACCATCCCTTATTCCATAGTTTATGTGGGGCTAACTGGTGAGACTATCACAGCAACCTTCAGTCACAATTAGAATAAGTTGGAAGGGACCCCAGAGGCCTTCTAGTCCAGCCCCCTAGATCATTTCAGTCAAATGGCTGTCCAGTCTCTTCTTAAAAGCCTCCAGTGATGAAGCCCCTACAACTTCTGAAGGCAAATGTGTTCCACTGGTTAACTGTCCTCACGGTTCAGGGGTTTCTCCTTAATTCCAGGTTGCTTCTCGCCTTGGTTAGTTTTCATCCTTTGTTTCTTGTCCTGCCTCCAGGTGCTTTGGGGAAAAAGTTGAGCCCCTCTTATTTGTAGCAGCTCCTCCAATACTGGAATATTGCTATCCTGTCCCCCTTAGTCCTTCTTTTCTCTAGACCGGCCAAACCCAAATCCTGCAACCATTCTTCATATGTTTTCATCTCCAGGCCCTTAATCAACTTGGTTGCTTTTCTCTACACTTTTTCCAAACTGCTCAGATGAACCAACTGAGAGATTTTTGTCTCTTTATAGGGTGCAACCTTTTCCAAAGATGGGCAAAAAAAAAAAAAAAAAAGCAGCTAATAGCTTCATTGGGCAAAAAAAAAACAACAACAGCTAATGGCTGTTCTTATTGTTGTTACTACAGCTTTTAGCATCTTTCGCCGGTTCTTAAGTAGGAACGGAAAACATTTTCTTTTTTTAAAGAGATGCTTGAAATAGAGTATGCAATTCCTTACCAATAAAATACATCCAGTAATTCGTACATTTTAAACCCTGATTAGCATACATTTGTCTTTGCAAGGGCTCAGTTCGGAACTGGACAAATGAGATCAGGGCTACTTAGGAGAATTCTTAAAAGGAGGACATTTCAAGAAACCTGAATTGATTCTTAGTTTACCTAACTACAGGTGGTCCTTACTGAAGGACCTTTCAAAGATACAAGAGACTCAGAAAAACATAGTTATTGTTGTGGCCCACCAGCCGACTCGGACAGTGAGGAAGTTGGGGAGGAACATGGGCCAGTCTTGGAGTATGAGGAAGGCTCTGATGGATGCTCTGTGTTGGAAGCAGAGATAGGGCTAGGGCCGTCTGACATTTCCCAGCTGCCTTCAGAGTCAGAGATAAGTGGGGAAGAAGAACAGCTGGAGCCTGTTTCCAAGGTGCGCATGCACAGAGCTGCCAGGAGAAGGGAACAGTTAAGGAACAAAGGTCGACTCGGTAATAAAGGCTCAGATGGACAGTGAATGGCTCCTCCCAGATGGAATAAAACAGGAGCGAAAGAGTGGTGGTGTTTTCAGGAGACAATTAGTTAATTTAATTAGGGTGAAGATTTGTTTTTTGTGGCTGTGAGAGACTCCTTGCCAGGTATTTCCTTGTACAGCTTTGTGCCTGGAAGCTATTGGCTTGGCAACTCTCCAAGCCTGATAAGGTCTGTGATTGTAATTCACCCTTGAAAGACTGTTTTCTGGGACTTTGCTGGATGCGAATGAGAGGAATTCACATTAGCCTACTAAAAAGGGGTTTTGTCGGGACGAGGAATCGGCTTCGTGATTTTGTGAAGCCTAGATCAGAACAGTTATTCACGACGGGTCCTCAAAGATATGACTACCACAATATTCCCCTCCAGAAGTAACCCAGTTGGATTTTGATTGCTTGGCAACTACCTCATGACATTTAAAAATCTGACACGCACCAGCGATTGTAGTAAACTGTTTTAACAAGGTTACTCCTGAAATATTTTTAGCATTTTAATGAAATTAGTAATTCAGAAGCTTGTTAGCTTAAACATCTACGTAACTTAAACACGTTATCCTTTGAATAATCTACTCAGCATCTTATCAACCCAATGTTTTATTCACTTGGGAGTCCAGCAATTTAGAGGTTTAAACCTATTAAATCTTTCCTAGAATGTTTTCATTTGTACTGCATTCAACTTAACTCATCCCGTGTAACTTGTTCAGATGTAATCTTTTATTCCACCTTCTGAACTTTGCATTTATATCATTAAACTGTGCATAATTTGGGGCAATAGCCATATGAAAGATGAAGTCCGATTAATTCATTGCCTCTGGAAATGTTGTTCTCTCTTCTCCCAGTCCAGGCATTGTTAAAAGTTCAGGAACTTGAAAAATGTCCATGCCTAAAATTATTAATGACTTCACTTGTTTTCCCATTGAGTATTTAATACTAAACTGTGATCTTGCTTCCAAAGAGCAGATATAAATATCTCTTGTTTTCCCATATCTGGTAATCAGCGTGACCTTAATAGCGCATTTAACATATCATGTGGGTTTCGACAGATGGAGATATAGTGGTATGCACAGTGCCTTAAATGATTCCCAGCCTTTAGACTAGAAGAAAAGAAGCAACCAGTTATTTTAAAGACATCAACTGGCTCAAAGACAAATTCATAACTAATTAAGTGCATTGATAAATGCTACCTCTATAAACTAGAACCAGGGCTCTCCAAACTCAGCAAGTTTAAGACTTGTGGACTTCAACTCCAAGAATTCCCCAACCATCTTCATATGTTTTAGCCTCCAGTTCAATGTCATGAAAAAAGAAAAATAAAGAAACCCAAGGGGAAAAAAAAACCCCAGCATGGTTACACAAAGAACTCTCAGACCATCTTAGGAGGGGGTGGGGAAAAAGGATAAGTAAAAAAAAAATGGAACGAGGGACAGAAAACTAAGGCAGAATACCAACAAATAACCCAAACCTGCAAAGGTGAAGTTTGAAAAGTTAAGGCTTTGAATGATGTAAGACTTGCAACAAATGTAGAAAATGATTTTTAAAAAGTTTCTTTGAATGCATTAAAAAAACAAGAAAAAAAATCAAAGAAATAATGGGAGAGAATTCTGATCATGCCTGCATTATATTATATTCTAATATAAACTCATCCAGGAAAGAAGCAACCTGGAATTACGGAGAAACCCCCTAACAATGAGGACAACTAACCAATGTAACAGCTTGCCATCAGAATAGAATAGAGTAGAGCAGAACAGAACAGAACAAAACAGAATAAAATTTGTCTTCAGTGCATAAGCTCTCAGTATACATGAAAATACATTAATCAAGAGTCATAAGATTCTTAAGAAGTTGTGGGTGCTCCATCACTGGATGTTTGTAAGAAAAGACTGGACAGTCACCTGTCTAAAATGGTATACAGGGTCTCCTGCTTGAGCAGAGGGTTGGACTAGAAGACCTCCAAGGTCCCTTCCAATTCTATTCTGATTGATTGATATTGACTCTCAGTCCATATGTTTGTAGATCTATGCCTGAGGCCCCGTGTTTTAGTATATAAATTTCATTCTCCAATATTTTATGTAGATTTAATATTAAAAAGGTAAACCTAACTCTTAAAATTGTATAAAAATATTTACAAGGTTCATAACACACACACACGCACACACACACAACCTTCATTATGTGCCATTCATTTCCTGAAGCAGAACTATACTGCTATATTTGAGCAGAAATTCCAACACTACTTAGGTTTAATTGAAAATGGTATAACCACTAACCACTAAGCTGCTTTAAATCCCCAATGTAAATACCAGAGCATGACATTGGCATGTTTTGCACCATGTGTGCAATTGTGAGAGTGAAGTGTTCTGAACAAACAGTATTATATAGTGTGCCTGTTGTACTGCAAGCAATGGGGGTAGTTTAAATTTTATGTCACAATACCCTAACAACTTTATTGTTTCAACTTCCATTTCCGATTTCAATTGCTTTTATTGTGTAAACACCTATATTATCCGAGAGCTGCACATGAATGGTTACCGGATAATTTACTTACATTACAGAAGACTAATTTAATGAAAGGGTAGATATTTCTCTAACTTCTCTACCAATTCAGCCTCCTGGTGTAGCCTAGAATTTATTGCTAAGTGCTTGCTAAGATATAAACAGCCTATCAAGTCATATTAGCTCCTAGTCTACTGCGGAGTGTCCAAAGTATACAAAATAAATGTCAAAAATAAAACGGTAAGATTAAAAAGAAAATCCCAAAAGGTCTACTATCCCATCAATGGTCATGAAAACTGTTAAGAAAAAATATTCAGTTGTTTTATAATCAAACAATAAGTTGTCCCAATGGAAGAAATGGCTAGTCTTAAGAAAAGGAGGACTAAGAGTGACATGAGAGCAGTCTTCCAGTATTTGAGGGGCACAAAGAAGAGGAGAGGATCAATCTATTTTCCAAAGCACCAGAAGCAGGACAAGGAACAATGAATAGAAACTAACCAAGGAGAGAAGCAACCTGGAATTAAGGAGAAACTTCCTAAAAGTAAGGACAATTAACCAGTGGAGCAGCTTGCCTTCAGAAGTTGTGGGTGCTCCATCAATGGATGTTTGTAAGAAGAGACTGGACTGACACCTGTCTGGAATGGAGTAGGATCTCCTGTTAGAGCATGGGGTTAGACTAGAAGACCTCAAAGGTCCCTTCCATCTCTATTATTCCATTCCTTTTAGAGGGAGAACTCCCTCTATCTTCAGCCCACATAATTATTCCAGTAAAAGTGAAGAAAACTTAGAGGAAAAATCAGGAACCATGAAGTTACTCTGGAACTGCACAAAACTGGCAAATTACTTATTCTGATTAGTTTATCGACATCCTCAACACCAATAAGGCCAAGGAGTTTATAGTGGACTACAGAAGAAACAGATCAGACATCCAGCCCTTGCTTATCAATGGAGACTGAGTGGAGCAAGTGGCCAGTTCTAAGATTCTGGGTGTTACCATAAAAGAGGACCTGACCTGGGGGGCTCACATTGAAGCCCCAGTCAAAAGGGCCCAGCAGAGATTAGACTACCTGAGACTTCTCAGGAAACAACAACTGGATGTGAAACTGCTGGTGGCCTTCAACCACTGCACTATAGTGGTTGAAGGCCACTGCACTTAACTTACTGCACCTCTGTATGGTTTGCCAATTGCCCAGGGGCAGATAGGACAGCACTCCAGAGGGTTAATGTCATTGCCCAGAGGATCATGGGTTGCCCTGTCCACTCTTTGGAAGAGCTTTAGAGCTCCTGCTGCCTTAAGAAAGTTCAAAAAATCCTTGAAGATCCATCTCATCCTGGGCACCCCCCCCCTTTTTTTTTTGAACTATTACCTTCTGGCAGACGGTACAGGACAATAATAAAAACAAGGACAAATAAGGCTGAAAAACAGCTTCTATCCCAGGGCAGGAACTCTGTTGAATTCTACTGCATTGTGTAATACCAATGCAGTATCAGAGGTTTTTAATTCAATTGTATAGAATGTGAAGGATGTGTGTTTGTGTTTTATTTTTATAGCTTTCTTATGTATGGGGTACACTAAAGATGATATTTAATTTCGTCGTATGAGGTGCAATGACAATACAGTAAGCTAAACCAATCCAAATAAAAAAGACATTGAATGGATTTATACAAGAGTTAGCTATAAAATATTATTAAGAAAATATTGGATTGTGCTGAAATGAGTAAATTGACATTTGAAATTAGAGAACAAGAAGATAAACAATTTTATGAAGTTTGGGATCTTTTTTATCAATGGTTAGATAATAAAACATAATAATAGAACATTTAGACTTAGGATATAATTTTTTTTCTTTTTTTTTGATATTATCTTTATAAAACTTTATTAAGATAGATTTGGTATGATCTTACGATTCATTGCAAAGTAAATTAAGTAAACTATAGTTATCACGTTAAAGTATGAATTAATAAAATTATAGATAAATGATTTCTTGGTGATGATATTAGGTTATACAATTATTGACTGATAATATGAGCTATTATGTAATATAATTATATTAGTGATTAGGAAATGGATGCACAAAAAAAAAGTGGTGAACCAACCGATGCACTGTTTGTAAATTTATGAAGAAGGATGATGTTTTTACGTTTTATGTTGTATGTCTATGTTGTTTTGTTGTTAAAATAAAAAACTTTTTTTTTAAAAAAAGAGTTAGATATAAAATAAGGATTGTGATTACAGATAGCAGTCCATGTTGCTCAAACCTAACACTAGAAGGCAAACTTTATCCAGAATACTTCATAGAAAAGGCTACACATTTTGTAATACCGTTACGTGGGGGAATGGAAAAGCATTGTGCAACTGAATCAGCTCAAGTGGAAAACAGCTGATGGGTGCCAAACAAGCCCTTAAAAAAGTGACAGAGTCTGAATATTTTTTCACATCCCAACAGCTTTATAAAAGAAAAAAGCAAGGATTTATACAGTTTCCAAAATACCGATTAAAAGTTGCAATCTAGAAAAATAATAATAGTAAAAATCTGGGCATACTTTGGCCACTTTTTTTCAATGAGGGGCTGCCACAGAGAGGAGGAAGGGCTCAAGCTATTTTCCAAAGCACCTGAAGGCCAAACAAGGAACAATGGATGGAAACTGAACAAGGAGAGATTTAACCTGGAAATAAGGAGGAATTTTCTGACCGTGAGAACAATCAACCGATGGAACAGAAGTTGCCTTTGGAAGTTGTGGGAGCTTCATCCCTGGAGGCTTCCAAGAAGAGACTGGACTGCCATTTGTCTGAAATAGTGTAGGATCCCCTGCTTGAGAGGAGGGTTGGACTAGATGACCTACAAGGTCCCTTCCAACTCTGTTATTCTGTTAAATGGTTCCTAATTGTTCTTCCCTTGTTTTCTTTACATAAAGACCCATTGCGCAGTTCTTTAATCATGGTTTTATTTGTAAGCTACTTGCATTATACACAGAGAGAGAGATAAAACACACACATACAAGCAATAAAAACTCTTAAGTTCTTTCATTCATATTCATGACCGCCGTATCAAGTAAAAAAAAAAAATGGTGTATGTGCACAAACCCACACATAAAGATCGGGAGGTTGCAAAAGTTGCCTAAACACATCGCAAGAAAATTGTTCCTGCCTTCCATCCAATTAAATAGAACTCTTGAGCATTTAGGGAACCCATTCAGTCTCTAAAGCCTTCTCCGGGGATTTGCCTCTTTGCATTCAAGTGTTCAGAAACTAGTGATCCGGTGGCCTAGTGGTGGAGCTCTTGCCTCACAGTCAGGAAGGAGGCTGTGAGTTCAATCCCAGGTAAAGGCAGATATTTCCCTCTCTGGGCACGATGGAATATATAACTCCGTCATGGTGGCAGGAAGGGTATCCGGCAAGTAATCACTCAACTCCATTCAACTGCCCATAATCCCAAGGGATTATGAGGTCCTTAAAAGAGTAGGATGATGATTCAGGTGTTCAGAAATAGTTCTTGCATCTGGCAATGCACAGCATCCAGTTTAGCTATCCTGGCTTATAGCTGTTGACAGTCTTGTCCTCCCTTTATGGATAAAAAGAGAAGGTTGCATCCTGCTTCCAAATTTCTCCAGCAAAGTTATTGTTCTTGATTTAACTGGAGACAGCTAGTCCTCGACTTACAACAGTTCATTTATTGATCGTTCACAAGATCGGTTGCATCCCTACTTACAACATCACCGAAAAAAAGCGACTTGTGATCGGTTTTCACACTTACGACCATTGCAGCATCCCCCATGGGACCAAAATTCGGTCGCTTGGCAACCGGTTCATATTTACGGCGGTCATGGTGTGTTCCGGAGCCATGCGGTCCCCCTTTTTTGTGACCTTCTGACGAGCAAAGTCAACGAAGAAGCCAGATTCACTTAGCAACTGTATCTTAACGAGAGGAGCGGTTCACTTAGCAACTGCGGCAAGAAAGATTGCAAATGGGGGCAAAACTTGCTTAACAAGAGTCTCGCTTAGCAACAGAAGGGCTCCATTGTGGCCGTAAGTTGAGGATTACGAGCATTGTGTGTTCACGCAAGTAAATATATCCACAATTTAAAAATAAAAACAAAAGATTTAAATCCATCCTAAAGCTTAATGAACAATGGCATACACCTTTCCTCTCTTCAAAGGAAGCACATATGTTTATCCCTTGTGTGTTACACATGTAAATACCTTTGCCTTACTCATCAAATTCTCCTGTGGATAGGAACCATAATGAAGTTTGTGTGATCTCTACAAAATAAAAGGCTTATTTTTTTTCCCCCTCTGGTATCAAGATATATTTTTTTTGAAATACTTCTGAACTTCAATCCTTCAGAAGACCGTTTTTCTGTGTGGTAGTAAAATGTAAAAAAAAAAGGGGTGTGTGTGTGTGATGCAACAAAAATTGGATTAATCATTACGCTACAGATCCCACAGACAAAGGATGACTAGTATAATTCTAATATAATTATCTGAGGAAGCTTCCAGAGAAAAATCAGGATTTTAGACGTTCCAAAAGTGAGGGCTTTGTTTAACATTCCAGAAAGTTTAGCACCATCTTGGATCCTTTAAGCAACCAACAGATATAGTCATGCAGAAGGGAACATGCAAAAAGCACGTCTTAAAATTGTCCAGGATGATAAGGAAAAATATCATTTTCACTGTAGGTAGATAGATGTACATAGATAGACACATAGAGAGATTAGGTAGGGAGAGAGATTAGGTAGGGGGAGAGGGAGGGAGGGAGAAAAAGAGAGGTTAGAGAGAAGGAGTTAGATAAGTAGGTACCATAGATAGAACAAATGGATGGATGGATGGATAGATGGATGGATGGATGGATGGATGGATGGATAGATAGATAGATAGATAGATAGATAGATAGATAGATAGATAGATAGAGATAGATAGATAGATAGATAGATAGATAGATAGATAGATGATAGATAGATAGACAGATAGACAGACAGACAGATAGACTGATAGACTGATAGATAGATAGATAGATAGATAGATAGATAGATAGATAGATAGATAGATAGATAGATATAGATAGATAACACCAGGCACAAGAAATCAGGAAACAAGGCAGTTCAAATAAATGCAGCTTTATTCTTTGCTAAAACTCTCTACAAAAATCTGAACTACTAACGGTCAAGGCAAAATGGAGGTAGGTAAGAGTGAATGGAACTCAAGGGGGACTGGACTTATATCTCTTGTGGGCATCAAGGGACTCAAGAATGATGACAGGCTTGACTCCAAGTACAAAGTTGGCTACTCTCTTCCTGGCCTTAAGACTAGTTAATGCCACTTTATAAGGCCATACTTGGAATACTGCATCCTGTTTTGGTCACCACAGTGTAAAAAAGATGTTGTGACTCAGGAAAGAGTGCAGAGAAGAGCAACAAAGATGATTAGGGGACGGGAGACTAAAACATATGAAGAACAGTTGTTGGGATTGGGTACGTCTAGTTTGATGAAAAGAAGGACTAGGGGTGACATGACAGCAGTCTTCCAATATCTCAGGGGCTGCCCCAAAGAAGTGGGAGTCAAGCTATTCTCCAAAGCCACCGAGGGCAGGACAAGAAGCAATGGATGGAAAGGAAGGAGAGAACCAAACCTAGAAAAAAAAGAGAAATTTCCCGACAGTGTGAACAATTAACTAGGGGAACAACTTGCCTCCAGAAGTTGTGAATGCTCCATCACTGGAAGTTTTTAAGAAGAGATTGGACAGCCATTTGTCTGAAATGGGATAGAGTTTCCTGAGCAGTGAGACAGCAGGTTTCCTGAACTGGGTTTTTTCTGAGCAGGGAGTTGGACTAGAAGACCTCCAAGGTCCCTTCCAACTCTGTTATTCTGTTAACCACTGGCTCTTAAATCACGGCCTTGGTCGTCTTACATCTTCATCCTAACTACAGAAACTTAGAGAAGACAATTTGGTCATGATAACAATTGCAAAGGGTTCTAAAGAATCCATTGGAGTTGGACAGCTGATAAACGTATATAAATAAAACAAAACTTAAAGTATTTCTTTTCTGCTTTTCCATGCATTTATACTGAGTTGCAACTTCATAACCCATTAAAAAAAGGAGGGAAAACCCCCCCACTGCCACCAGTAATTTACAGAAGAATGATTCTGTCCCTTTTTTTTAAAATCTTAAAGGAAGTAGGAATCTGATTACTGTATTCCTCGTTACGGATTTTTCAGTAAATACTGCTGGAGAGGATATAGAACAAAGTATTGCCTCTTTGGCATAGAATAAGACTTTTGTTGCTGTTGTTATTGTTGATTTAATCCGATCTTCGGTTTTTCAAATATTTGGGTTTACCATTTTCATTTTTATCCGCATCCAAGGAAACATTTCCTTGGAAATGTTGAAAACCACTGGGGGTCCTCAGACCACAGCCTAAGAATCAGAGTTGGAGGAATGTAAATACTTGCAAATTACTGGCTAAAATAGCCTTTTCTCCTCCCTCTTTCAAGAATCCTCGTTTTTTTTTTTCCCCTCTTTGCATTCCCTTCTAATGTTGATCTCCAAGAGCCCTCCCTGTTGAAATCCTGGACCAGAACAAATCTGTTTAATTACCTGCTGCATTCTTTTAGCCTCTAGCTAATCACTGATTAAACCAAATTTTGAAAAGGCTTCCTTTATGGCTGCTTTTCCTGAGAGCAGGAGTTTTTTTTTTGTTTCCTCCCCAGCGGTAAAATATGCACACACACCCAGACTGCAAAAGCTGCCCGATAAAAGAACCAGGATCAAAATCCTAAGCAGTGGCATCACTCTGCAAAATCTAATGTCCTTTAGGTTTTTTGTTTCCCACCCGCCGTTACTGGTGACAGTAGGATGAGGTTGGTTTTTTAAAAAGTGTTGGCACATCACTTCAAATGCATGCCTTGGTTTTTTTAAAAAAGGAAGAGGTGGGAACATCACAGTAAATAATTGGGCAGGGTGAGCGTAAGCCTGGGGGCGGGGCTGAGACAACATCGATTGTGGTGTTAAATGACCTGTAGTGGGAGTGACATCTCAGCTGCCTTTGATACCATAGATCAGGGGTGTTAAACTCAATTCCATTGAGGGCCACATCAGGGTTGTGTTTGACTTTAGCGGGCCAGGATGGACGTGACCAGCTTGATGTCAGCGTTCCAGAAAACCTCCACTCCAACAAATAACTCCAAGACAGACATCCTGTCCAAGGTTCCTTTCATTAGGGTAGTAAACTGGCACATCTGTGAAATCTCGAATCGGAAAGTTCCAGCTTTCCTTGCTATAAGTAAAAAAAAAATAGAAATCCACCCCCTGAACCCCTCATCACATCACATGCCTCAATCCCCATCTGTCCCAGCTTGAGACATCCTCTCACCCAGGTGCAGAGATAACATGACCTTGACTTAGAAAAAGAATTCTATTATGTCTAACCACATACACTTCAAGAAATTCCCCCCTTGCATTTTCCCAGGCTCAAGAAGGTGGCACCGTGGACACGTCTGGTACTTAATATGGCTTCCAAAGCTGATACTTGATATCACTTCTGTTGGGAGCACCTGTGGTGGCTCAAGTGTCCTGCCATAGCCTCCTGCAACCCTCTGCCCATGAAAATGGAGCTCAGGAGCTCCATTTCCACAGGCAGAAGCACCGTGGGCCATTCCTTCTCTCTTTACAGGCCCAGATCTAAGCACCCCGCAGGCTGGATCTGGCCCCCAAACCTTGAGTTTGACACCCCTGCCATAGATCATGGTATTCTTTGGACCGGATTCAGGAATTGGGTCAGGGAGACCCCGTGTTGTGATGGTTCCCTTCCTTCTTCCAGAGTTGGTTCCAGTCAATGTTGGTAGGGGAGAAATATCCAGGCCAGGGCCTCTGCTTTGTGGGGTGATCCAGGGCTCAGTTTGTTCTCTTCTGCTATTTCACAACTACCTGGTATAGGGTTTCTGTGTTGTTTTAATTGTTTTACTTTAACCGTTTTACCACCCAAGGTCATTTGTTGAGATGGATCAGCTACAGAAATCACATAAATTAAAATAAAATAAAATAAAATGTAGTTTACATAATTGATAATGAGACACTTGGACCGGTTGCTGTTTCTTTGATAACGTTCTGCTTCTCATTAATCTATGAAGAGATTCAGAACACCTCATAAATCTGTAAAAATACACCGACTTCTGTTCAGTCAAATTAAGATGACACAGGTTGTTAACGGAGCAATTCAGTGAAAATAAATATTTAACCTAGTTAATTCTCAGGCTGTAGAAGCATGTCAGAATTGATGTTCATGTATTATAAAACAACCCAAGGAGAAGGCTATTTACTTAGTAGCTCTTATAAAATTGCTGTGCTCTGCTGAATCAAGATTTGTGTTTGTGTTTTCTCTAGCAATGCTATTTCTAGATTAGCCAATTAAAACCTTAACTCTTGAATGATGTAGCTAGCTTTCCTGCAGCAATATGTTGAAAACACAGCTAATGCACTATGAAATGTTTCTCTCTCTCTCTCTCTCTCTCTCTCTCTCTCTCTCAATCTCTCTCTCTCTCTCTCCCTCCCTCCCTCTCTCTCACACACACATATGATACACACACACACACACACACACACGCACTTCCTAACTGGAAAAATTAAAACGAATTTCTTAAATAACAAGTGACTGGGTACCTACTCAAAGACTAAACTAAACTTCCTCCTCTTAAAAGTAAAGTTTATTCAGAAAAAAACAGAACCCCTGAATTTTTTATTACTGAAAAACAAGTTGCAAAAATGACCCCAAATGCATATTGATCCATTTCTATCCATCAATCCTCAATGACTTTTAAGATAAGGTAACCTTTAAATTGTCACTTTTTTTCTGTGAACACACCAGTACACATCAAAAAAAATGAAATTCTGATGCCCGCTCACAAAATAATATATCCTATATCCTATTATCTACCTACCCATCTACCTACCTTTCCATCCATCCATCCATCTGTCTTTCTTTTTCTTCCTTTCTTTTTCTTTCTACCTATCTACCTTTCTATCTTTCTATCCATCTATCTAGCCATATAAACATACCAGTGGGATTTAAATTTTTTTACTACTGGTTCTGTGGGTGTGGCTTGGTGGGCGTGGCAGGGGAAGGATACTGTAAAATCTCCATTCCCACCCGGCTCCTGGAGGAAGGACACTGTAAATTCCTCACTCCCTCCCCACCCCAGTAACCTGCTTTCCAGCTCCGTTCTCCTGTGCAGGGCAACCAAAAAAGACCCAGCCAATCAGCTGGGACTCAATGGGAGGCAGAGGATAGATGGGGTTGGCAGGGCCAGTCCCAGGTGGGATTTACCGGTTCTCCAAAATGCTCAAATTTTCTGCTACCGGTTCTCCAGAACTGGTCAGAACCTACTGAATACCACCTCTGAGACACACACAGGCACATACACACACATACATATACACACACATGGTCAAGGTTGATACCGTATGGGTTTTAAGGAAAACCCCACAAAAAAGAACATTGTAAAACTTATAAAATCCAATTTCTCAGAGCTACAAAGGAGAAGCAAGAGGATGGTTTATGCAAAGGGAGTTTCAGACGGAGGTGAGATTTCTATTTAGTTGGAATTTAGTGCCCCTGAACTAAACAGGGTTTTATCCTGAGCAGAAAGATTGCAGGCTATATGCCCTACTTGTCAATAACTTTGTGCAAAAAGGTGATTTTTGGGATTTTGATCAGAAGGCGCAGAGAGGCGTGGATCCACGTGAGCGCTCAGATAGAAATTCGAAAATACATTCATGCCCCTATTAATTTGCAAACTAAAGAAAGCAGATGCTTCACCCCAGGGGAAAAAAAAAATAGCTCTTGGAAACAGATTGTAAACTCCCAAGTGAAAACTATTTTTAAAAGAAGAAAAAAAGCTTATTGAAGTTTATCCTCCAGCAACGAAATTATTTATATGACTTCCGAAACTTCACTCTAAGAGTGATGGCCAACTAAGCAAGTCTACTGGAGGGCTGGTTGGATTTCCACACGGTAAATGGGGTTTTCTCACATGCTAAGAGAGACAGAGGTGAATTGCCTGCAGCCTTAATCAAATTGTCACTGACTGTGCAGCCCTGTCATCTCATCTCAACTGAAATTCCAGTTTATGTAAAAAGTCTTCAGATAAATGGGACAAGTTTCCGAAGAATAAGACAGGTTCCTGTTGTTTTTTTCACCAAGGTTTTTCAGAGGTGTTTTCCCTGCTTCCTAGGGCTGAGAGAGAGTGATCGGCCTGGCTTTGTGACTAAGACGGGACTAGAATTCACAGTCTCCTGGTTTCCAGCCTGATGCCTTCAACTCCTGCACCAAATTGGCTATTGATTCTGCCTAAGCCTTGATAAGGTCCTCAGCTTGTTGGCAAATGCGTATATATGGAGTCATCCTTGAAAGAAGTAGAGCGTGGAGCAGCATCTGATGAACTTGGGTCAAGATTGGAAGTTAAACGGGGTAGAGAATGGTTAGCACTAGAATCCATGGACAACGAGGAGAGAAGGAGGGGGGCAAGGAAAAAGGGAGATGGGAAGGAGGGAGGAAGGGAGGGAGGAGTGAGTGAGTGAGTGAAAGAAGATAGGCAGTGAGATGGGAGGAAGGAGGGAGGAATAAAGGAAGGAATTGAGATGGAAGGGAGGAAGGCAGTGAGATGGAAGGGAGGGAGGGAGCAAGGAAGGAAGGAAGACAGGGAGATGGGAAGGAGGGAAGGAGGGAAGGAGGGAGGGAGGAAGGGAGGAGTAAAGAAGATAGGCTGTGAGATGGACGGACGGAGGGAGGGAGGAATGAAAGAAGGGAGGGAGGAGGGAAGGAAAGAGGGAAGTCACCTATTTTCTTAAAGCCTTGCTGAAATGTCTTATGGATTTTCCAAACATCCTCCACTCGTAACATTGCTATCATTTCAGAGATGTTAGCTTCACTAACCACCTTACAACTTCCCCCTAGCCCAGGGATAGGGAAACTTGGCTCTTCTATTACTTATGGGCTTCAACTCCCAGAATTCCTGGATGAAAAACTGAAAAACCAGTAGGCCAGGGACGGGGAACCTTTTATGGCTCACTCAGGAATTCTGGGAGTTGAAGTCCATAAGTGATAGAAGAGCCAAGTTTCCCTAGCCCTGCCCTAGCCAATATGCTGCTGCAGGTTTAGCATGGGAGTTAATCCGCGACCTAACTACAATGAGCGCAGTCTTTCTCCTTTGAGGAGTAAAAGGGTGCTCTTACCTAGTAAATTAAGTCATCTATTTGTCCCTGACTGTGGCAAAGGTCTGGATTCATTTCTTAGCTCACAAAACTGCTAATATTCACTTAGAATGCAGAGTCCCCTTTGCTTGGCGGAGTTAGCAAACTCAATATCTGATCTGTTCCCTTAGCCTTCAGTTAACCTTGTAACAATGCCAGTGACCTGAAAGCAGTCTCGCTTGCTATTCATTGATTTAGTAGAAGTCACTTTTTTTTTTTTTTTGGCACTCCAGAATGCATTATCGGCTCAGCATTTTTAAAAGGTCTGTATAAGATGAAAACAGATAAAAATCAGCTCCTAAGAGGTGGCAGAGAAGGAAAAAAAAAAAAAAAGCAGAGCATTTGATTCTCTCGGAGGCTGTGAACCGACATTAAATCAAAGTGGAGTTTACGCTACTGCAAAAGGCAGAGGCAGAGTGCCTACTACATACAATAACTATGCAATATGCGATGCGCCCTTACAGGCAAGGTACTTACAGTCGGAGCCTCGTAACTTATTCAATAGACAGAAAGATACCTTTCTGCAGGTTGTCCTCAAATGAACAACTGCCATGCAACCTGCCCACAGTGGTTATAAGTCACCAGGGTTGTAAAATGGGTTAACAAGGTATGAAGAGGTTTAACAGAGTTGGAAGGGACCTTGTAGGTCAACTAGTCCAACCCCCGCCTAAGCAGGGTTGGTCACGTGATCAATTTTACGATCTTTTGTTGTGTGTGTGGCAGTTGTTGAGACCCCTGACTGACGTCTGGCTCCTTGTACAGTTTGAGAGGGAAAAGACGGTGACCTAGTTAGACAACAGCTGGAATATTGCAATCAATTCTGGTCACCACACTACAAAAAAAGATGCTGAGACTTTGGAAAAAGTGCAGAGAAGAGCAACTAAGGCAATCAAAGGTCCGGAGACTAAAACATACAAAGAACAGCTGAAAGAACAGCTAATTGATGGACTAGGGGACAGTGGTGGTATGCGGCCGGTTTGGACCGGTTCAAGTGAACCGGTAGTTCTGATGATCAGTTGGCCCCGCCCAACAGCCCCACCCTATCCTGTCCTTTTATTTCCTGCTTTGTAGCTCACCTCAATCACACGGTATAGCTGATTTTCCCCCCTTCACTGTTCTACTAACCGTTGCTGACTTGGAAAGCAAGCAGCCGAGCTTCTAAATGCTCCATTTTCAGTGCCTGCGCATAACCACCTTAGGCACACGCACATAAAATGCACACTCACCGAACCGGTTGTTAAACCGGCAGCATCCCACCACTGCTACGGGGAGGGCATGATAGCAGAGTTTTAATATTTGAGGGGCTGCCACAAAAAAGAGGGGCTCGGGTTATTTTCCAAAGCCCCAGGAGGCAAGACCAGAAACAACAGATGGAAACTCATGAAGGAGAGAAGCAACCTGGAACTAAGGAGAAGTTCCTAACAGCGAGCACAAGCGACCGATGGAACAGCTTGCCACCAGAAATTGTGGCCGTTCCATCACTGGAGGTTTTTAAGAAGAGTCTAGACCAGCGATCTTCAAGCTTGACAGCTTTAAGATTTGTGGACTCCAACTCCCAGAATTCCTCCTCCAGTCATGGTAGCTTGGGAATTCTGGGAATTGAAGTCCACAAGTCTTAAAAGTTGCCACGTTGGAAGACCTTTGGTCTAGGCAGACACTTATCTGAAATAGTATAGGTTCTCCTGCTTGAGCAGGGGGCTGGACTAGAAGACCTCCGAAGTCCCTTCCAGCTCATTCTATTCTAAACTAAAAGCTCTTCCCAGCTCCAAAAGCCATGTCTCTTTCCCTGTTTTTCTGCCTCGTTTTGTTTACCGGTGGAAATTGCCACCCACCCATTTCCCCATATAAACACAGTAGGTGGTATTTAGCAACACAGACACCCAGCAAGTGCTTTTCCTATCTTCAGCTGGAGCCTGGATGCATTTGGCATTTGCAGGCTCTTTGGGAAAATCTCCTTCCTCCAATTTGTAAGGGACAAGGCCTGTTAAAAACTCCCCACTGGTTTGCTTTGGGCGAAGGAGGCTGGGGCTGGCCATCACAGAAAACCACTCATTTTTTTTTTTTAAAAAAAATCAGGCCTCCTATTTAGTTTTGCAATAGTGGCATATATCTGTAGCTGGGGTGTAGGGTGTGGGTTTGTTCTCTGAGCTTGTGGGTTGGTTTCATTATCAGGCTAGGTAACATCTCCAGTGGAGTTAAGGGGACGTCCGTGTCGGTCTTCTTCTGCTTATAAGGCAGTGATGGTGAACCTCTTTCATAGGATAACAGAGTTGGAACGGACCTTGGAGGTCATCTAGTCCAAACCCTCCCTGCTCAAGCAGAAGAGTATATTCCAAATATTTAGTTTCTACCTAGGATCAAACTCATACAGCCTCCTGATTGTGAGGCAAGAATGCCTCCTCTAGGCCACTAGAGCTGCCCTTGTACACATGCCAGAAGTAGCACCCAGAGCCCTCTCTGTGGGCGCGCGCACCATCACAGCTGCTCTTCTGGTTTCTGGTGTAAAAAAACAGTCTGAAAAATGGCCTGAAAACACCCCCAAAATGGCCCAAAACAGCCCCAAACGGTCACAAAATAAACTATTATATTACATCAAGGACCGTCTCTAAAGAATTGTGTCTCTTGTGTTCAAGAATGAGGGGACCCTCCAGCAGAGTCAACTTAGGCATTTGATGAATTTTTTTGGACACGCCCAGTTCCTAAACGTTCGCCATCCCTGGTCCAGGTGCTCCTATCAAGGACCCCCAAAGACAACCAGGAGACGAAACCAAACCCCTTCCCCTTCCAACTGAATTCGCGATCCTTCCTGCTCCTAACAGACTCTCTTCTTTTGCGGCTGGAGCCATCTTCTGCGTTTCAGCCGAAAGAGAATTAGGAATAATTAACAGAGCAAATGTTTGTCAGCAGAGAGGATGATTCTGTTGGCAAACCAAATGGACGCTCAAAATAGCTTTAGCCAACATGGACTCGGAGGCTGGACGATGGGAAGAGAACCTTTCGGAATGATAAAAGATTTTCCTCTGGTTCTTCCTGGGGTTGCGTTTATCATTTATCAGGAGGTGATGTGATCTATGCTGACAGGCTCTGCATGTTTATAAATGTATTTTTGTTAATTCAGGCTCTGCATTTTTTTTTTTTTCGTTCTGAGGTGCCTGCCTTTTAGAAAGGTTTTTTTTTTTTCCTCCTGGAAATACGTTTCGTTTTCTTTTACAAAGGCGATTCATCAAAAACATTATCTCAATTGCAAGTGGGATCCGGATTTCCTTTCTCTGCAGGGCTGTGTTTCCTAGCAGAGGGCATAACCCTCTTCCAAAGCCAGAAAGGGAAAAATGCAGTTTCTCCCCACTGCATTGTGTCTCAGGCTGGAGATGGATGGACAGAGAAGGATACAAAGAGGTTTTTAATTTTTGTACTCAGCACAGAGTTGGGTGGCAGCATAAGACATGCAAATACCATTTCACCCCCAAATATGATTCAACTGGAGAATAAGCCCTAGCGTGAATTTTCAGGATGCTTGCAATATAAGCCCTACCCCAAAATAAGCCCCAGTTAAGATCGTCAGCCAGATGGACGCATTTTAATACTGTATTTCCCACCAAAATAAGACCTAACTGGAAAATAAGCCCTAATGCATCTTTTGGAGCAAAAATTAATATAAGACCTGGTCTTTATTTTGGGGGGAAACATGGTAAACAGTCCTTGACTTACACCAGTTCATTTAGTGACCATTACGAAGTCAGGGCGACACTGAAAAAGATGACTTATGACCATTTTTCAGACTTATGACTATTCATTGCAGCAACCCAAGATCAGGTGGGATAGGGTGGTTTGTCTTATGCCTACAAATAAAAAGAGATTATCTGTAGCTCAGGGTTGAAATGAGGAGCGCTGGGCGCTCTATGAGCTTGCTTGTTTTCTTACAGATGTTTCATTATCCAAACTGGGTAACATCACCATTGATGATGGGTAATTGGGTAATGAATTGGGTAGTTGGGTAATGAAACATCTGCTGAATGCCTATGGAGATTCTCAGTCCTCCAGGTCCTAGTTCTGCCAAAGGTGCTTTTTCAAGAGGCAGCTGGACTTTTTTTTTTTTCTTTTGAAGACGTTTCCCTTCTCATCCAAGAAGCTTCTTCAGCTCTGACTGGATAGTGGGGAATGGAAGGATTTATGCTCCTTGCAGACAGCTGGTCATTTGCATTCTTTCTGAGAGTCCCAAACAGCCTGTTGCCTGTCCTCAACAGTGAAAGGACACAGGGCAGAAAAACATCCTGCAGCCAAGAAGGCTCCACACCCATTTGCACCACTCAGGTGACCTTGAAGACACGGACAAACCTCCAAGTGGCCTCAACGACCCTCTAAAAAGGATGCAAATGACCAGCTTTATAAATCCTGTATAAATAAGGAGTATAAATCCTTCCATTCCCCACCATCTAGTCAGAGCTGAAGAAGCTTCTTGGATGAGAAGCAAAACTTCTTCAAAGAAGAACCAGAAAATCCAGTTGCCTCTTGAGAAAAAAAAAATCACCACTGGGAAACATCCGCTGGGAAAACAAGCAAGCTCAGAGACCACCAAGGACTCCGCAAATGACTGTGTTTCATCCCCTTCCACTTGAGCAATGTTGTGAAAGACCAAGGTCTCCTGTGCATGACCTAAAAAGCCTTGGAGTAGGACCTCTTCATTTCAGTCCTGTCTTTGCCTCCAAAACAGTACCCAATTAGAGGATGAGAGACTAGGCTGAGATGCTCCTGGCTCAGTCCACTTATGACCGCTATGACTTTGCAGTGAATTTTCATCCTTGAGGGTTTTTAGCTGTTCTCTGAAAAGATGCTGGCTAGATCCCCGATTTTATCCATGACAAAAGAAGGCTCGATTGACCCATTTCTTAAGCTCACACCTACCCATCCTGATGCACTTGCTGTCCTCAAAAGAACTACTAACCGTTGTGAAGTTGCTCTTTTGTTTCTTTCGGGCTATTTATGTTGCTGTTCAATTATGTCCGAACTGAACTGCCCACACAGGCCTCTTTTCCACGATGGATGCAAACACATGTTTGCAAGGATGGGCCTCAAAAATGTTCTCTGCCTGGTTGCTGGGTTGGTGTGGCCATGGTGGGCGTGGCCTAGTCGGCCTCCTGCACCATGGCGAGGAGGGGCAATTTTGCCCTCCCTAGGCTCCAGAGGCTTTCCTTGAGCCTCCAGGAGGGCAAAAATGGCTTCCCCAGGGTCCCGAGGCTCTCTGGAAGCCAGAAATGGGCCCATTTCTAGCCTTCCCAAGGCTAGAAGGGAGGTCCATTTTTTGCCTTCCACGAGCTTCCGCATGTGCTCTGCATTTCCCTGCATCCAAAATGGGCCACGTGGGGACTCCTGGGAGGGACAGCGTGGGATGGCCGGAGCCAGCCAGGAGTTGGATTTGGGGGTTCTCCACACAGAATAGTAGCAAGGGGTTCTCTGGAAGCCCTGCGAGCCCCCATCAGCCCACCCTTTGCAATGTTTGTGCAATTTTCTTGGCAGCAAGGACAAGGTGGTTAGCCACTCCCTTCTTTGGGGCTGGTTTTGGACTCCCCAAATTCACGGAGATATTGTAGGGTCCGCCATCCAAACGTTAATCCAACCCAACACCATGGAGTACAGCGAGTAGGCGTAATGCTGGCAAATGCTTGAGACACGCACGGAGAGTTTCTCTTGTGAAAAAGGATGGCTGATTTATTGCACTCACCATGCACACTCGACTCTCTCCTGAACCTTCTTCCCCTTGTGGGAAAGCAGGTAAGCCAGCCACTTATAAATGTTTGCAGAACCCATGTGCTCCTACTGGGAGAATCAATGGATTCGCACACGTACACCGGGGTATGACAGTTCAAGGATGGGAAACCAGATGGCCCACTGCAGTCTCGCTCCAGCTGACATCCATTAGGATTTTGATCCGGCTGACAAAGAGCAGGCTTTGACTTGGGAGAGCGGAGAAAGAGCAAGGAAGCTACGCACTGCAATCTGCAGAACTGCGCCCTCACCCCAATTTCACCACAAATCCAGCCTTTTCATCCAGTCTCTCTGATTTAAATGTCTGTGGGGATTCTTTCTGGTTCCCCTTCGTCTTTGAAGATGTTTTGCTGAAGAAGCTTCTTGGATGAGAAGCGAAAGGTGGCCTCAACGACCTTCTAAAACAGCAGTTGCCAACCGAAAGGTGGCCTCAACGACCCTCTAAAACAGCAGTCGCCAACCGAAAG
>NW_020769358.1:8039820-8064015 GCF_900518735.1 Pseudonaja textilis | reverse complement strand
CTCCTTCTCCCTTCTCCTCCTCTTCCTTTTCTTTCAAATGTCCTTCTCCTTCTCTTTCTCCTCGACCTCCCCTTCTTTTCCTCCTCCTTGATCTCCCCTCCTTCTCCTCTCCTTCTCCATCTTCCCCTTCTCCTTCACTTCTCCTTCACATCTCCTTCACCTTTTCCTTCAAACTTCCTTCTCCTTCAAATCTCCTCTTCCCTCTCCTTCTCTTCTTTCTCCTTCATATCTCCACCTCCTCCTCCACCTCACCACCTCCTCCTCCTCCTCCTCCTCCTCCTCCTCCTCCCAGTTCTCCCATCAAACAGAATCCAACTTTGTATTGGAAACCAGCAATCTTTGGGACACTGTTGGACCCCAGAGCTCCAACTGCTGACTCCTAACTTCCAATAGTATACCAAGAGTAAAGCTGAGCTAGGTAGATATTGAATTTTTTTTTAAAAAATGGCAACCACCATCACCCGCTCCCAGAACTCAAGTTTCCCATCTCTGCATTTTCTTCGGCTTCTTATCTTTTAATTGCACCATCTCAATTTGAAGTGCTGAGGCAAGTCCACTTCATAAAAAGCAAAAATCCTCTCTAAATAAACCTTTATACATACAAATAAAACCCAAACGATATATCGACACATTTAAACACACACACACACACACACACACACACACACACACCACACAGCCTGTTTACAATGGGGACTGCTTTCTCTCTCCCTTCTTATCCCACCCTCTCAAGTGTCAAAGCCCCCTTGGAGATAAGGCTACAAATCCCGAGTCTTAAGCCGGAGCCGAGGCTACGGCAAAGCGGTCTCCTATGCTGAGCGACTTTAAAGTCAATCGTTGCTATCTGAAGGCGCAGCTTTTTGAATAGCGTCCATTTCCCAAAGAATGGATCTGAATATTGAGAAGTCCCCCTCCCCCACAGCCCCATTTTCTTCTATCTCATTCAATAGGATTACCTTGCACACATTTTCCTAAGCTACGGTGAAAAGGATGCTGGGCCTTCAGAGGAATCGTTTATCCCTGTCCCTCTGCCTGGCTCACATCAGTTGCTAACCAGGAATGCACTACATTTTAGACAGACAGACAGATAGATGATGGATGATATATATATGTATGGTATTCAGCTTTGTTCAGGTATTTTCCCACGTCATTATAGTTGTGTTTTTAAAGTTGTAGCAACGTTTCGGCAGAATCTCATCTGCCATCATCAGGCTTACAATACAGAAGCCTGATGATGGCAGATGAGATTCTGCCGAAACGTTGCAGAAGCCTGATGACGGCAGATGAGATTCTGCCGAAACGTTGCTACAACTTTAAAAACACAACTATAATGACGTGGGAAAATACCCGAACAAAGCTGAATACCATACATGTAAGTACCCACGAAAACTTAAGAAAATAGATAGATAGATAGATAGATAGATAGATAGATAGATAGACAGACAGACAGACACAGACATAGAGCTAGATAGACAGCTAGCTAGCTAGATGATAGATAGATACAGACATCGAGAAAGATATAGAGAAAGCTAATGATAGATGATAGACAGAGACAGACAGACAGGTAGACATAGAGATAGCTAGTCAGACATATAGAGATAGCTATCTAGCTAGTTAGCTAGATGATAGATGATAGGCAGACAGAGACAGATAGACATAGAGATAGATGATAGATACGATAGATACGATAGATAGATAGATAGATAGATAGATAGATAGATAGATAGATAGATAGATAGATAGATAGAGACACACATCACACACACACACACACACACACACACACACACACACACTTGTATCAGTCAAGTGTGGATGCATAAGGACTTAATGTTTTAGCTCCGAGAATTTGCAGAATCTGTCCAGGTAGTTCTCCACTTACAACATTTCGTTTAATGACCGTTCAAATGTACAAAAGTGAAAAAAAGTGACTTATGATCGTTTTTTCACACTTACGACCTTGGCAGCATCCTCGTGATCCCTTGATCAAAATTCAGATGCTTGGCAACCGACTCGTACTTATGACAGTTTCAGGGTCCCTGGGCCACGTGATCCCCTTTGGCGAAAGCCAGATTCACGTCACAACTGGGGGACTCGCTTTATCAGGTGTGATGATTCCCCTAAGAAGTGTGGCAAGGAAGAGCCACCACAAAACTCAATTTCAGGAGAAGCCACATTCAATCTATTATTATAAAATGTTCTAAAAAGCATCCTATAGCATCGGAAAGACTTTAAATGCCAAGCAATGTTATTGTTTTGGTATATTTTCAGTTTCAGGTTTAAAAACCCATATGGGATGATTTCGAAATGACTTTTTTTTTTTAGCTCAGTGCCACCAACAAACAAACAATCAAAACACTTAGCATTGTGTACAAACATTCCCGTTTGTTAAAACTGCTGTTCAGTTTGGATGATGAAAAGGATTAATTAAAAGGGGGAAAAAAAATCTTTTTTTGTCTGCTGGAGAATGTGAAAGGGTACAAAGTAGAACATTTTCTTCAGTTGGTACCAATAATGGAGACAGTCTTGATTTTTGGGACAAGATGACGTTGGGGCAAAATTATTTTTTAAAACAATGCAAGCCAAGCTGAACAAGAAGCAATAGATGGGAAATGATCAGAGAAGCAACCTAGAACTAAGGAGAAATTTCCCCACAATGAGAACAATTAATCAGTGGAACAACTTGCTACCAGAAGTTGCAGATGCTGCATCACTGGAGATTTTGAACAAGAGATTGGACAGTCATTTGTCTGAAATGATCAGGGGGCTGGACTAGATACAGTGTTCCTCAAAATGGGCTATTTGAAGATGAGCGGACTTCAACTCCCACGAATTCTTCGGTCAGCCATGCTCCAACCTAGGCTGCTTGACGATGGGTGGACTTCAACTCCCAGGGATTCCTCGGTCAGCAACTCAGATGGATTTGAGGAACACGAAGCAAGAGAGATGTGCTGTTCAACTCCAGGCTTGCTTTATACATAGATGGGCAAAGGAATGGAGGCATAGAAAAAGAGTTGGGTTTGGTAAGGTTGAGATAAATAGAAGAAGGAGGGACAACACTGGGTGAAGAGGGTGGATAGTATCAAGGGTGTTGCTGGACTGTCCTTGGAAGAGCTAGATGATGAAGAAAAGAGAAGAGCAACCAAGATGATGAGGGGACTGGAGACTAAAACATACAAAAAACGGTTGCAGGAACTGGGCCTGGCTAGTCCAGGGAAGAGAAGGACCAGGTAACCCAGGATAGCATCTTCCAGTATTTGAGGGGCTGCCACAGAGAGGAAGGAATCAAGCTATTTTCCAAGGCACCTGAAGGCCAGACAAGGAATCATGGATGGAAACTGAACAAGGAGAGATTCAACCTGGAAATAAGGAGGAATTTCCTGACAGTGAGAACAATCAGCCCGTGGAACAGAAGTTGCCTTCGGAAGTTGTGGGGGCTTCATCACTGGAAGCTTTCAAGAAGAGACTGGACTGCCATTTGTCAGGAATGGTGTAGAATCTCCTGCTTGGGAAGGGGGTTGGACTAGATGACCTACAAGGTTCCTTCCAACTCTGTTATTCTGTTAGTCTGATGACTGATATCATATTTCACCATTTGTTTTTGCATTTGACAAACTGATATCACTGCCCCCTTTTTAGTGTACAGAAGGGTGATTTTCAAACAACAAATCATATTCATTTGGTTTTTTTAGCACTTGGTCATTTTGAATTAGATAACCACCGGAAATAAATAACACATTTTGGTCGCTTACATAAGAAGCATATTTGGGGGTTCTCGTGTGTTCCGAAACAAAGTCATGCTTTTTGCAAGCATCCAGCTGCTCAGCCTCACTGCATTAGTGTGCTTTAAAAAAGCTACAGGAAGTTTTGCAGTGGCATTCAAGCACCCATGAAATTAAAAGCAGGACAGTTACAGCTTTACTGTACGTGCTCAAGTTTGCACATTTCAGACACGGGGAACAAACTTGCACAGGGTAACTTGACTTTTAGCACCTTTGCACATGCGCATACACCAATTGCAAAGTGCCTGGAAAATGTTCATCGTTGCGTGAATTAAAACCATCTGGTCTAAGTGAGACCCTGAGGAAAAAATGTCTTCCCTTTGTAGCGTTCACGCTTTTTGTAGCGCAGGCTGAGGGAGAAACGGGGTCTTTCTAAAGCTTGAACGCTAATTTTAGAGATATTTGGGTTGGTCTAAGGAAAAGCACAGCCCGTTAGCAGAAATTCAAAAGGCAAGGTTTACCACTTATGCAGTCAAGGTAGGTACTTTTCCCAGTCTAGTTTACATCCCTTCACGTTGCTAATGGTCTTCTCTCCATGTATCACTTAACTCCTGCAGAACGGATGGAAAATACGTTACAGTGGTGGGATTCTACCGGTTTAACAACTGGTTCGGTGAGCATCTGTTTCTCGCACGCGCAGCTTTCGAAAACCGCCAATTTACAGCTCTACAACTTACCTTCTACTGCAGCGCTGGTGAGTAAAACAGCTGAGGCGCAACAATCCGTTGCGCCGTGCCTCAGCTGTGCTGCAAAACACGGAAATATAGGAGAGACTAGGGCAGGGGTGAGTGGGGGGCCAACCAATTATTGTTCGTACCAGTTCGCCTGAACCGGTGCGAACTGGTAGTAGCCCACCCTTGAATATGTATGATACAAAATATAGATACTGTTTGAGCAACTGAGCCGTTTTTTTCAGCACTCTGCAAGTATTACTGAGACATTCCGGAAACTGAAGTGCAGGATCTCTTTGGTTTTTATCGCTCCTTCCAAGACAAGGATCAGACTCCTAAATTTGCCCGTTTAAAAGGATCAGACAGTTCAAGGAAGCTGCTCAGTTGAAGCAGAGATTCCTTCTAGCTACCTTTGCTCCCCACCGAAGACCTGTCATGATTGAGCAGCTCAGGTTTCCTGTTTTAGAAACCAGCTCAACCCTCAGCCAAAGTTCTGCAGTCAATGGCCAGCTTGCTGCCAAATTAACAAAGGAATAACAGAACAACAGTTCTGTTGGAAGGGACCCTGGAGGTCTTCTAAACCAGCCCCCTGCTCAAGCAGGAGACCCTATACCATTTCAGACAAGTCTCTTGTCCAGTATTTTCTTAAAAACCTCCAGTGATGGAGCACCCCAACTTCTGGAGGCAAGTTGCTCCACTGGTTAATTGTTCCCATTGATAGGAAGTTTCTCCTTGATTCTAGGTTGCTTCTCTCCTTGATTAGTTTCCACCCGTTGCTTCTTGTCCTGCCTTCAGGTGCTTTGGAGAATAGCTTGACTCCCTCTTCTTTATGGGAATCCCTCAGATACCAGAACACTGCTATCATATCACCCCTAGTCCCTCTTTTCATGAGATTAGGCATACCTGATTCATGCAACCATTCTTCATATGTTTCAGCCCCTAATCATCTTGGTTGCTCTTCTCTGCACTCTTTCTAGAATCTAAACATCTTTTTTTCAAATTGTGGGTGACCAAAACTGAAATTAGAATAATTCTCTGGCATTGCCAAACAATCTTGGGTACAAATCTTCTTGCTCTCTACACAATCCTAAAGAAACCCTCTATATATTCAGTGCAAACCAGCCGTGTAATAAACCTCTGACTCATGGGGACAAAAGAAATTAGAATTGTCTCTTCTGAGTCTAAATTGCAAGGAAGGAAGGCTTCCTCGCACACATGAAATTGCCACAGACATCTCTATCCATTCAGAAACATGTTTTTACTTTGCTTTTAAACTTGCCTGTTGTTGCAAAATGAACCAGATGCACTATTCATCCAACATACTTGTACCTAAGCATCTCTTTCCTATTTTCTCCTGGGAAAAAGGAAGTTAAATTATAGAAAGCCAGGCTTATGACTTATTTAGGAACTTTATTGGGTTAAACTACTTTCCTCCCTCTCGACAGCTAAAAGCAAAACACTAAAATTCCCTCTGATGTTAGCCAGGCAAATGCACTTCCCAGCGATCTGAGCACCAAGATAAAATGAACCGACAGGGAAGTCAAATAATTTCACCCAAAAAGAATCCACCATGCATTGGTCAGTAGCTTTAAGTAGCGAGCTTGCAAACACCGTCACGCTGCTGGTCAAATATTTCTGTTTTGATCTGTTTTATTAGCCACTGTTCAGCTGAAGCCCCGCCTGAGGTTTGCTCAAAGACCCAACAACGAAGAGAAATATGTTCAGGACAATGACACTGGGCAAAGGCAACAGGAAATCACTGAAACCAGGCAAATAAAAAATTCTTCCAGTTGGCATCACAAAAGCAGAGCTGGTGTTTGGCAAACTTCCTTTGGGAGTAAATTCCAGAGAAGCTATTTGGCCTCAACATGATTTCTACCGGCGATTGGAGCAGGCTTGTAAAAGGACACCCTCCTTAGTTTCGTTTTATAGCTCTAAAATACACCCTGAAAACGGACTGTGGACCACTGTTGATCCTTCAGGAGGTGCATGAGATGTATCACCATTGCCATTTTGTACAAACATTATCGGTATTCTACATCAGAAGGAGAAGCCATGGATGGAAACTGATCAAGGAGGAAACCAAGCTAGAACTAAGGAGTAATTTTCCCGACAGTTAGAACAATTTATCAGTGGAACAACTTGCCTCCAGAAATTGTGGGTGCATCACCCCAGGGCTTTTAAGAAAAGAAACAGTATAGCAAGGGCCTTCAAACTTGGCAAATTTAAGACTTGTGGGCTTCAACTTCCAGAACTCCTGAGATAACATGACTGGAAGAGGAATTCTGGGAGTTGAAGTCCACAAGTCTTAAAGTTGCCAAGTTTGAAGACCCCTGCAGTATAGGGCCTCAGAAATTTGTCTGAAATGGTATAGGTTCTCTTGCTTGAGCAGGGCGTTGGGACTAGAAGACCTCCAAGGGCCTTTCCAACTCTGTTATTCTGTTCTGTTCGCATATTTTCAACAGTTGGGTTGAAATGATCTCAGAACATCTAAATTGCAAACCTGGATATTAAGCCGCCCTAGACCAGCTTCAAGGTAAAAGCTGCAGCAGAAACCTTGAAGTCCAGATTGCAGCTTCTAAGACAGTTCTGCTCAAAAAATTAGTTGGAATCTATAGATTCGTTTCATTCCAGGGGATGCTTCGATTTACAGCCTCATCTGCTCAAATTAAAATCCATAACCAATCCAGACAATGATTTGGTGGTAGTGACCATCGCTTTGTGTTAGATTCAAGGGAATATACATTCTCCAGCATAGAGAGGATTGGTACAATTCATCATAAAACTTGCGTAAATGATGCAATTAGACTAAATCTGAAAGTTTCCTTATTTTGTCTAATTGTTCCTGCCACAAACATGATGTTTTCCAGGGTGAATTGCCATGTCTTCAAGAAAACACAACGTAATTTTTCTAGATTGTTATATAGTTATCTGAGTGAAATCTTTCTTTCACTTATCAATTCTGTCTATCTGTCTGTCTGTCTGTCTATCTATCTATCTATCTATCTATCTATCTATCTCATATAAACAGAAAAATATATGTATACACATATACACACACACGCACAGAATTTTTTTTCTTGTCCTTGACAATTATTTCGATATATATTTAATAGTGGTGTTGGCCATTAGATGGTATCTGATGAACTGAGGCAGGGCAGGGTATTGTAAAACTTCTAATCTCTGCATGTGGAGATGGAAAAGCAAACACATTATCTGTTTTTCCCTTGACTCTCTACCAAGCCCTTCCCAACCGATAAGAGGCCACCTAATATTCAGAATGCCAGGCAATCATTTCAATAACATAAAAGCCTTTTCTTGTAGCCGATTGAGACTGCAGATAAAATGCTATAAGCAGGGATCATGCTACTGCTTCTAAAATATTTATCAATACTTACTTTCCATTTCATTCCAGGACCTAATTGATCATTTATGTCTGGATGAATCACAGATGTGATCATCAGACTAATTTAATATTTCTTTAATGATCATTATCCATGATTTTTTCCACTTGTTTGGGCCTTTTCTTATTTTAAGGGGAAAAGTTATCGATTTTATCCTGTTTACTCAGCTCAAGACTTACTGTGTGATCTTCCCCATATGTCTTTAGATGCTAGCCAACTCCTGTATAAATTGATTGGATTCACCCTCCCTCTCTAATGGGAAGACCAGAAATGAGATAATCACCAGTTTCCCATTTTGTAACACAAGTTTGTCTCAAACACAAAATACACAGTCTACATACACTTCCAATGACTTAAATGTCTATCAGTTGCAGTAGCATGAAAAACAAAGGGGGGAACACACACACACATTTCTAATCATGCTTATTAAGGACATCATCTGAAGGTTAATGTGATGAAAATCTCTTTGCAAATTCATGTCAAGAATTTCCAAGACTGGGATTCAAAGCCCATTTGTTAGCCAAGAGGCTCAAAATATGGGTCTTAAGACTCATGCAAAGGTGTTTTTTTAAAAAAGTAGAATACAGTTTGTATTCTCTAATTCAGGAAGGTGCACAATCCAATATGTTACAAATAATTGATTTCAGGCTCAGAACATTTCTAACTCCCATGACTGACCAACACAGAAGCATAAATGGGGGGGGGGGGGGGGGGGGGGGGAAAAAAAAAAAAAAAAAAAAAAAGAAAGAAAGACAGAAAGGAAGGAAGGAAGGAAGGAAGGAAGGAAGGAAGGAAGGAAGGAAGGAAGGAAGGAAGGAAGGAAGGAAGGAAGGAAGGAGACAAAGAGAGAAAGAAAGAAAGGAGAGAAAGGAGAGAAAGAAAGAAAGGAGAGAAAGAGAGAAAGAGAAAAAGAAAGAAAGAAAGAAAGAAAGAAAGAGTAAACAACTTGTGTCCAGAAGTTGTGAATGCTCCAACACTGGAAGTTTTTAAAAATGATGTTGGATAACCATTTGTCTGAAGTGGGGTATGGTTTCCTGTCTAGGCAGGGGGTTGGACTAGAAGACCTCCAAGGTCCCTTCCAACTCTGTTATTCTTTTATTCTATTATATTCTAAACCACTCTTAGGAAAGTTACTGAATGAGATTTCTAATGAATGAATATACAGTTTCCCACATAGTTCCTTCTGTCACCCCCCCAAAACAGGAATGGACTGTACAAAAATAATGTGATTTAAAGGACAAATTCAAGAAGTGAAGCAAATGTTTGCCAAGATAGTTATCCCAAGAATTTACACCAGTTGGCGATGAGAGTTTCACCAGATGCAAGATTGCATTAATGATGCATACCCGTATCTCTCATTGAACATTGCCTTCAGTCACTGCTGAATAGAAAAGATTTGTCAGTCTGGGCAGGTTAATAGAAAGCGACGCCTAACTAGAACACAAAAGGTAATGCAAAATGTCATAATGTTTTAAGGACAAAGAGCTGATAGTGAAGCCAAGCCAAAATATTTATCAAGACAGTCTCGTGACCAAAGTTGTGGCTTATCATGATGCTAAGTAGACTTTGATAACAAATTTTGCAGATCACTCTGTCTGCATCTGCCCATAATGTCCTTGCTCTTTTTAAACATAGATCAACACTTAAATCATCCAGCCTTCCTTAGCTTTTCTTGCGTTTTTAATTCATCCAGAATATGAATTAAAAACATAAGATAACCAGAAGAAATATGACACCAAGAACTAGATTAAAAGAAAGTGAAATAACTGATTTAAAACCAAAGGGAACCTGAATAAGATTCAGCCAGCAGTGTAGTATATAAATTGAAACTGACAGGCTATGGAAAGAAATTTCTTCATGTGTTGTTAGTGCCATACAGATTCAATTGTACTACTGAGTGTGGCTGAGTGTGCTAAAAAAAAAAATAAAGAGGAAGGAAAAGGAAGCACTTAAGGCAAAGGCTGCATTTTAAAAAAAAAACTAAAAAAAAATCAGGCATTTTAGCAAGCTTAAGTGTAGAGAAAAAAAAACAGAGAAGCTTATTTCAGGAATGATGGAAATGCTGTCATAGGTACTCCACCAGTTTAATTTCAATTCTAGTTAGGTATTTTAAATTTTGCCATTTATTTCGTGTATTTTGTTTGTCACTGTGCTTGCATTTTTAAAAAAGATTTCTGATTATGGACTGAAATCTATCTATTTATCGTCTACCCACCTACCTACCTACCTATTACCTCTCTCATCAATCATCTATCATTTCTCTCTCCTATGTATCCATCCATCCATCCATCCATCCATCCATCCATCCATCCATCCATCCTACAATTTCATTTTAAAAAGCAAATCAAACTTTCTCCACAAGAAAAGCTAGCAGTTCAAAAGAAGACAAGGGTAAACACTATTTTCAGTGAGATGAAACAAGATTTTCTCCACCTACATCTTAGAACTTATAACATTTCTATTGCAGGTTGCAATGCTATGAAGGATGATTTCAGAGTACCCTGACAGAAGTCTCTTAGAAGTGGTATTCATTGTAATCTACCCAGAAGCTTTTAAAATATTCTCGGCACGTATGTTTTCAAACAAGCAAACAAAAATTCTGTTCCAGAAACAAACAAACAAACAAAATCTAACCAACTGTGGCTGGACAAGATCTAGAGCACCTCCAAACAATTCCTATTTTAGAAGATTTTCTTCCAGAAAACTCCTACACCACTTTTATCACACATTGTTTTCCATTTTCGGCCCTAAAGTCTCGAAGAACTTGAAAATTAGGGAAGGGAAAATGATTGTCCTCATAGTTTCACTGGGATTCCAGAATGCAGTGATGCCGTTGTGTGCTTGGCATAACTCCAGGGCCTCTTCTCAAGGCCCATAATTAGTCTGCATTCATAGGACAAAATGAGAATATTTCCCGATGAAGACCCAAAAGAAAGGGGGCTTCTAAAATAGTCAAGAGTAAGGTTTTCACCAAGTTAAGACTGGCAGAGGAGAGCTGCAGAGGGATGCAAATACAGTGTCTCAGTGGTTTCATTATGGAGTTGTACCAATTTGCCTCCGGAAATTGTTAGGTGCTCCAACGCTGGAGATTTTAAAGAAGAGATCGGACAGCCATTTCTCAGACGTGGTCTAGGCCCACTGTGATGGCGAACCTATGGCAAGCGTGCCGGAGGTGGCACACAGAGACCTCTCTCTGGGCATGTGAGTCCTGGCCCCAGCTCACCTCTCCTACGCATGCACACATCTCGGGGAGTTGTGTGCGCATGCATGGGGGTGCAGAGGGGTCATGTGTGCATGCACATGTTGCATTTTGGGGATGTGCCCGCCCGCCCGCTCTTTGGGCACTTGGTGCCAAAAAGGTTCGCCATCATTGGTCTAGGGTCTCCTGCCTGAGCAGGGGGTTGGACCAGTGGTGGGATTCAAATATTGTTGCCACCGGTTCAGTGGGCGTGGCTTGGTGGGCACGCTTTGCGTGAGTACGCAAACTTTGCGTGCACACGCGTGCCAAACACGCACTTTGCACAGGCGCAGAGGAGTTTGCACAGGCACGGAGGCGTTCTAACTCGCCTCCTGCAAGCCTGCACGATCCTGGTCGCTTCATCAGCTGCCACGCAACACTATTTTGTGCCGCACAAAGCAGCTGCACTTCAAATTCAGCAGATAAAAGTGAGTATGGGAGCCTGGGTGAGTGGGTGGGCCCAAAAGCAGAGCAGGCTGAGAGAACCGGTTTGGTCTCTGCTGCTCATCGCTCCTACCGGCTCGAACCGGTCGAATGCCACCACTGGGTTGGACTAGAAGACCTCCAAGGTCCCTTCCAACTCCGTTATTCTGCCATTGGCCATCCTGTAAAATACTCCAAGCCTGCTCACATAAACCAAGCGTGGAATTTCCTTTTGGTCAATAGTGACAGAAGGATACACACGCGGGGGCCCTGTTCATTAGCCCCCTGGGTTTAGAACCCACACGTTGGTTTGCCGGACACACAACAGTGGCGTCGTCTAATTTGAGTCGGGGATTTCGTAGAGAAACAGCTTGGGAGGGGGGGTGGGGAAAATGGCTCTCTGGCAAATCTCCTGCCAGCGATCGTCTTCAGTTAGCATTACTGCGTTTCTCAAGATGACAGCCCTCAGATCAGATTACCTGAATGTTGCTCCTGATGACATCTGACAACTATGAACGACTGAAGGAATTCAAACAGGCTACGGGACAGGTAAGAGGGTTTTGTGCGTCCGTATTTCTTCTCTCCTCTTGATAATAACATGTTGCAGATATACAGCACAAAGTGAGAGGGAGATGCGCCCACATCTTACGCGGATCCCTTTTCCAAAACCGCCTTTAGATTCTCGGGGAGGTGGAAAACAAAACAAGACAAAACAAACCCACTCTCGTCTTGCAAGCCCCAAGACGGCTCAAAATGGCATTTTAGCTACACGCAAAGAAACTTGTGGAGATGCGACGCCGCTTTACGGTAGTTCCAAATCTCCAGCTATGTCGTTGGAATCAGTGCCTTTTCGGTTTTCCTCCGAGGGATTGTGTTTCGTTCCAGAAAACTTGACACAAAAAGCAAAGACGAGCCAAACAGCTCCGGTCTCGTCACCTGAATTGGATGGGACTGAACCTGAAAGAGCCGATCTAGGAGTAGCGGTTCCTCCTGGTCTCACAGGTTCTGCTTCATAGGCAGGTAGAAGCCCTATCAAGGGGGACATCGGCACAACTTCAGATATATGTTTGTTGTTTGTATCCTGCCTCTATTATTTTTACAAATAGTTCAGGTGGGGAACATATCCAACACACCTTCCTCCATCCATCCATCCATCCATCCATCCATCTATCTATCTATCTATCTATCTATTTATTTTTGCAATGTGTTCCTGGTTACTCGAGTCAGGAGAACCTCCCAACCATCGTCACTGGATTGTGCCATGCCAGAAATCAGGCTCCACAAACAAACAAAGCCCCATCCATAGGATGCAGGCAGCATGCAAAACAGTGTTGGGATGCATTTTGGGTTTTTTTTACTACCGGTTCTGTGGCCGTGCCTTGGTGAGTGTGGCTTGGTGGGCGCGGCAGGGGAAGGATATTGCAAAATCCCCATTCCCTCCTCACCCCACCAACCCGCTTTCCAGCTCCCTTCTCCTGTGCAGGGCAACCAAAGAAGACCCAGCCGATCAGCTGGGACTCGGGAGGCAGAGGTGGTATTTGCCAGTTCTCCAAACTACTCAACTACTGGTTCTCCAGAACTGGTCAGAACCTGCCGAATACCACCTGCGATGCAAAACCAGATCCCCTCCGGTTCACAGAAAAAACTGCTCTCCATGGAACCAGTCCCTGGTGCTCAAAAGGTTGGGGGGGGCAGTGTGGTATAGGGTATGTGACAATTTCCCATGGCCGATGGACTGCAGGACAATTTGCCACAGCGAACACAGTGCAGGACGAGTGTTACTCTTAAATCAAAGAAACGGTGGAATAGAATTAAAGAAATCATGCAAAAGAAGGGACAGAATGAAAAGTGAACGGCAAATATTATTTTTTTAAAATTGTTTTTAAGTTTTTAAAACAATTAAACAGAATTGTTAAATTGTCCCACAGTGAGTTGTCCCACGCCGAGTTGGCTGTGGTCAGCTGTCCTGCAACAAGTTGGCTGTGGTCAGTTGGCCATGACACATCGAGTTGGCTGTGGCAAGTAGTCCCATTCCCATGGTATATTGGGGTTGGACTAGAAGACCTCCGAGGCCTCCTCTAACTTTGTTACTCTGTTCTGTTCCACATATTTTCAACCATTGGGTTGAAATGACCTGAGAACATTTGGATTGCAAATATGGATTAAGGTTAAGATGCCATACAGCAGCTTCAAGGTAAAAACTGCATCAGGACCCCTGTCCTATGTGCTATGCTGGCATGGGGATTTGCCTGGAGCTTCAGAGTATTAGCTTGCACAAGGCTACTGCGTCAAAGAAACACACAGCTCAGCATCTCCTGGGTGTCTTCCTGAACTTACTCTATTTGGGGCTCTCTGACTCCCCATCAATGGCAGCTCATGCTACAAACTCAAGTCCTGGCATGTAGATCTGGAACCAATTATATGAGGTATTCCGGAGCCTGTGTAGTGGAAAATACCACTTTGGGGATAGTAGTAACTTGTCAAAGCTTGCGGGTTACATCACTGTTACCAAGAACAACTTGGAAGTTTCAAAGCAAACAAAAGGACGGATCAAAAGGATATTCCCAACCAGTTGCAGGCGGTCGCCTTGCAATCCCCAGAATAACATTTACAAAAAAGGACATTTGATTCTCCACATTGTTGCCTTTTTATGCCTTCATTGACAGCTTAAATTCACGTAGTCCTCGACTTACGATCACTTGTTTCACAATGGTTCAACGTTATGACGACACTGAAAAAGTGACTTATGACCAGTGGTGGCATTCAAATAATTGAACAACTGGTTCTCTGCCCTAATGATTTCTTCCAACAACCAGTTCACCAAACCGTTCAGGAAGTTAACAACCGGTTCTCCCAAACCCGTGCGAACTGGATGAATCCCACCACTGCTTTACGACTCATCCTCAGAGTTATGACCACTGCACTCTCTTTGTGGGCAAGGGATCACAATTCAGGTGCTGGTCACCAGGCTTAAGTCTTTTACGATGACGAAAGCATTTTGCAGTCATGGGGTCATGATTGGCAACCTACCCAGCTGACTCCTGGTGAGCAAAAATCAAAGGGAGGAACGGAAGTTGGATTCACTGAATGACTGTGTCCTTTGCTTAATGACTGCAGTAAAATGGTTGAAAAAAATCTGATTGGGTGGCATTACGATTCGCTTAATAACCTTATTGCTTAGTGATCAAAATCCCATTCCGAAATGCATTCGTAAGGCGAGGGCCACCTGTAAACTTTGCCGCATACATTTTTACACCTGCCTCCCCATCTTCAGTCAATGTTTAGTCAACCAGGATCTACACATTCATTTCCTTGAATAGTTCAGTTTTTTTGTATATAGCTGGCGATCCTTCGCTGCATTTTTCCTCTCAAATTCAAGGACTCTGCTCTCTGATGCATTGATGGTCCTTAAGGTTCAGATCCATGTGTCAGTCTTGGAAGCTATTTTTTTTTTTCTTGGATGCTTCCAGGCTGCCAAGTTTAGTGCCCAGGAATTTGGGAGGGGGGATTTCATAGAGAGGTGGAAGATTAGACACAACAACATTCTTTCTCAGAGAGTCAAGGACATGTTGCCCTGCACCTGGAGGGGAGTGAATGAACGATTGTCTCCAGCTGGGATGAAGATCTGGTTGGGCCATGTGATGGACTGGTGGGTTCAGGGGAGATATTTTTTTTATTTTTCTTTTGGGAAGGGAATACCCGGAACTTTCAGATTCCGGTTTTCCCAGATGTACCAATATGACAACTCTAATAAAATGGAACTTTGGGGGATTGTTTGTCTCAGAGTTTATTGGGTTGGAGGTGGTTAGCTGGAGCGCTGACACCATGCTCTGCACTGCATCATGCCTTCCATGTAACATTTGGTGCAAACTCATCCAAAGAAAAAATATCCAGCCACACAAAGATAGAGGTACCTTCATCTCACCTCTGTTTTTATCCAGTTGTTTTTCATTTTTCTACCATAAGTTTTGTTGAAAGGCAGTCTAAATTTATTTATTTTTCCCTAGGAAGGAGCTTGGGCTAAGAGAGAATGATGGGCCCAGAGTCACCCAGTTAGCTCCTATAATAGCACTAGCCCTTGGACTTATCTTCCACTTTACAATGCTTTACAGCCCTCTCTAAGGGTTTACAGCAGGCTTGTCCAACCCGCGGCCCACGGGCCGCATGCGGCCCAGGTCGCCTCGTAATATGGCCCAGTGCCCACCCCAACCATCGTGCCACAGCCAGCGAGAAGGAGGAGGAGAGGCAGGCGCAAGGCGAGCGCCAGGCCAAGCAGCAAGAGAAAAGGCGGGCGCCGTCAGAGCGCCACCTCCTGCTGTTACCGCCGCCACTTCTGCCCCTGCCACCGCTGCTGCTTCTGCCCCCGCCGCTGCTACTGCCCTCGCCGCCGCCGCTTCTGCCCCGCCGCCACCCCTGCTGCTTCTGTCCCCGCCGCTTCTGCCCCCGCCGCCACCGCTTCTTCTCCCGCCACCGCTGCTGCTTCTGCCCCCGCCGCCGCTGCCCCTGCGGAGGGGGAAGAAGCAGCGGCGGTGGCGGGGGAAGAAGCGGCGGCGGCGGTGGGGGTGGTGGCGGGGGCAGAAATGGCAGCGGCGGCAGAAGCGGCGGCAGGGGTGGTGGCAGGGGCAGAAACGGCAGCGGCAGAAGCAGCAGCGGTGGCGGGGGAAGAAGCGGCGGCGGGGGCAGCGGTGGCGGCGGCAGAAGCAGCAGCGGTGGCGGGGGAAGAAGCAGCGGCGGGGGCAGAAGCGGTGGCGGCGGCGGGGGCAGAAGCCTTCCCCCGCCACTGCAGCAGCAGCAGCAGCAGCAGCGGGGGTAGAAGCCTTCCCCCGCCGCTGCTTCTGCCCCCACCGCTGCTGCTGCTGCTTCTGCTTTCCAGTCCTGCCTCATCCAGCCGGGCTATTTGCAGGAGGAGAGGTAGGTGTGAGGCAGGCGAGCTTTCTCCCCCCCTCACCACCACCACCCCTGCAAAATTTGACCGGAAAATAAACTGTGATAAAAAAACCGTGATAAAAAATAAATAATTTTTAATAAATAATTAATAATAAATAATAAAAACATCTCACTAACTTTATTTCCAAATAAATTTAATATGTTAACTATGTTTTCTATGGTTTTTTGGGATGATAGGGTATCGTTACTGTTATTTTATTTTATGTGCGGCCCAAACCAAATTTTCATCTTCTAATGTGGCCCAGGGAAGGTGAAAGGTTGGACACCCCTGGTTTACAGAGTCAGCCTCTTGCCTCCAACAATCTGGGTCCTCATTTTACCCACCTTGGAAGGATGGGAGGCTGAGTCAAACTTGAGCCTGGTGAGATTTGAACTGCCAAACTGCTGGTAGCCGGCAGTCAGCAGAAGTAGCCTGCAGTACTGCACGCTCACCACTGTGCCGCCGTGGTTTTCTATAAACCAAGAGATGGCTTGAACATGAGTCTTCTTGGCAATGCACAGAGACACAGAAAATTCAAGGCAGAAAAAGACCCCCAGAGTCCATCAAGGCTGGCCTATTGTGATTTTCATTTGTTTGTTTGTTTCGAATTTATTTATTACTTTTAATTCTTGGGGATATTCTATTTTATTATTCATTTTATTTTATTATTCATTTTATTTTATCATTTTATTTATTTTTGGCTCCTCACAGAGTCAGCCAGGTGTTCAGACTGCGTTTGGCATTTTCGCCTACTTCTCAAGTCCTTTCCAAGGACCCGGGATAGACAAAGGTGGATGTTTGATGGTTTATTATTGTTTATTATTGTTTTTAAAAATCGTGTCAGATGATACACATGTGTTCATCTCAAGCATGTTTAAACTTATGATTGACCTTTGCTGGAAATTGCTTCCAAACTTCCGTGACGCTTTCTGTGAGGTCAGACTAACTAACATTACTTTCATACGTTATACAACGGTAACGGTATTAAGCAAACAAGGGGACGTCCCTTGTCTTTAGTCTATTCTCTTGCAGACAAACGTGGAGGTAGATCACATTATCTGGAGTGGGAGAACAGCTAGGCTGGACAATTGGATCAGAGGTTATTCTTCTCCCTTCATTCCCAATAGTCGCATCTATTCAGATTTCAGTCAATTAGTCTTTTATCCTAGAAATCAACAGGTTTTGGTCTACAGAATGTTTTCTTTTTCCTTTTTCAACTGAGAGCAAAATAAATAGAAGAGAACAGCAGGGAAAAGACAAATCAGCAGGTAAACATGAGCGAGGCATTAAAGCTTTCTCTGGACAATCAGAGGCCACTTCACAGAGCCTGAAGGGAATCAATCGCTTCTATCATCTCTGACAGCAAGCATTTTCTTCCAAAAACTCTGAAGCTCATCAACCAATTTGCATGCCTAGCAGAGGGGCCAAAAGATGAGATTCACATACAGGTTGGAGTCTTAGCATCTCCACTTGAACAGATCAAGTAGCAGAACAGCCTTAAATCCATAGTTAGAGGAGTTAACATTTGACTGGATCCTGAAGAAAAATAATCTGCATTCTGTTAGGGTAGCTTTTCCGATAACAGATGCTACTTTTAACTTGTAACAAGAATGTTCTGGTTCAACTCTGCATACGTTGCAGACAACCCTCAGTGCCCCAGCTCACACACTGAGCAAAGGTGTGTGAATTTGTGCACCTCCATTGATCAACAATGACAATCACATCAGAGTACAGCCACTAACTTTGTAGACTCGGTTCTGGGAAAGGATCCTAATAAGAAACAAGGAGCGCCCTGAAATTCAGCCAAGGTTTCCTCAAGTCAATGATCAGGGAGAATATTTGCAGCTCAAGGTCGATTTGAGGGGTTCCTTGGTGCTCTCTGAGCTTGTTCGTTTTCGGTCAAACCCAAAAGTATCTTTGTTTCAAACAGGAAACTGGACTTTGTTTTTTCTTGAAGGCGTTTTGCTTCTCACCCAAGAAGCTTCTTCAGCTTCTTGCAAATGTCTCATTACCCAAAGAATGCCACGGCAATAGTAAGGGACATGGAGGCGTCGCGGTCAGAATGCAGTATTGCAGGCTAATTCTGCCAAATGCCAGCAGTTCGATCCTGACCAGCTCAAGATTGACTCAGCCTTTCATCCTTTTGAGGTCGGTCAAATGAAGACCCAGATTGTTGAGGGCAAGAGACTGACATGGTCAACCACTTAGAGAGGGCTGTGAAGCACTGTGAAGTGGTACAGAAATCTAAGTGCTATTGTTACCTAATTTAGGTAATGCACCATCTGCAAGAAAACCACCAAGCTCAGAAAGCACCAAGCATTTCTCTTCTGCGCCAGTAAATGAAACTTAGCCATCATTTCTCATTATGTTTGCGAGCTGGGATGAACTGAAGGTTTTTATGCTCATTTCTCTCCATTCCTCTGTTGTTACCTAGAAATGAGGATCCTTTATCATGTCCAACAAATCACACTGTTCCATTTATTTAAAGATGAGAAACTCCCTCCCTTGCAGGCCACAAATGACAGCTCAACAGCATGGAGGGAGAGCTAATGACCACGTCCAGAGCTTGCCACAGATCAATGTTTCTCAACTTTGGCAACTTTAAGCCTGTATGGATTTCAACTCTCAGAATTCAGAGCTGCCTGGGGAATTCTGGGAGTTGCAGTCCATAGAGCTTGAAGTTACCAAGGTTGAGAAATGCCACCATAGATTACAGCAGCTCCTCTTCATTTCTGAACTGAGAGCATGCACCTTGTGGCTGCTGCAAGACTCCATGGGACTTTCCTATGACCCCAAGTGTTTTGCTTCCACCACTTCCCACCACCACTTCCTCATCAAGGAAGTGGTTGTATCCTGCCGGAGAATAAACCTAGTCAAAACAAGAAGGCCATCAACCCATATTTTGATCCTTGGCAACATAGGCCAGATGTCTACAACATGAGCAGCCCTTCCCATCAAAAGGTCAGCACCTTACCTGAGTGTCCCACAAGCATCTCCTCTCCGGGAGCTCTACCACCTAGACCTTCTGAGACGTCACATAACAGGGTGTATTTTCCTGCAGCAAAGAAGAGAAACAAAGCATTGGCATCTTCCAAATTACTTGCAAAGCAAGGCGGACAATATCAAGTTCCAAAGTCTTGATGACGTGCATCTGTGAGAGGAGGAGGAGGAGGTGTCCCCAAAAGTCAAAATGGGCACCACAACTGAGTGACCAAGTGTGTCTCCTCTCTTTTGATGTGCATGGTGTGTGCAACAAATATAACAAGGGGGGAGAGTTTTTGACTATGTGGCCAACACCTTACCTTTTTTATACCTGTTCCCTGCCCTGGATGCCTGGACAAATTTCCAAGGACAAATTTCTATAAAAGCTGTAGCGGTTTAGTGGTCTCTTTAGTAGTATATGGACGTGGTGGCTCAGCGGCTAAGACGCTGAGCTTGTCGATGAGAAAGGTTGGCAGTTCGACGGTTCGAATCACTAGCGCCACGTGACAGAGTGAGCTCCTGTGACTTGTCCCAGCTTCTGCCAACCTGGCAGTTCAACAGCATGTAAAAATGCAAGTAGAAAATTAGGGACCACCTTTGGTGGGAAGGGAACAGCGTTCCGTGAGCCTTCGAAGGTGTTTAGTCATGCCAGCCACATGACCATGGAGACGTCTTCGGAAAGCCCAGCTCTTCGGCTTTGTAACAGAGATTAACACCGCCTCTTAGAGCCAGGAATGACTAGTACGTATTTGCGAGGGGAACTTTTACCTTAGTAGTATAATGGTCTCTTTCTTTATTTTGGAGTGCAATGAACTCTTGGGGGGAAAAAAATCAGCTCTTTCCTTGTTCCCAATATGTCCCTTGCAACAGCTACCATGGGCCATTCTATCAATGATTGGAAAATGGGCATACAACGGTTTAAATTATAATCTTGACTTAGAAGAGGCTTCAAAAATGTGTATTTTGTCTTAATATTTGCAATCATAATTTACATAGACTGAAAGATTTACATTAGGTATCTATCAATTTCCAGGATCAAGCAAGACTTTTTTTAAAAAAAACCCAAAACTTTTAAACTCTCTATTGTTCAAGTGTCCTATTACAAACTTATTCAGGTATGAATATCTGCTGGAGAGTCTCTGTTTGAAAACTTTCCTTATCAGCCACTGAGAGAAATGATGTTTTTGGCAATACTTTATATATTGTTTATGTATTTTGTACTTCAGAAAATGTAGTTTCTGAATTGTAAGCCATCCAGAGTCGTTGACTGAGATGGTCAACCAAGAAACCCACAAACCAAACAAACAAACAAACTCCATTCCCCATTGAATTTAAGTTTATCCCCATATCATTTACAGAAACAGAAGCATAGAAATAGAGGTTTTGTGATATTTTACAACTGTTGTTATTGTTTGGGTATTGATATAATTACAAGATTCTTGCTGTCTTCAGGACAGGCTATGGACCCAAAGTTCTGAATAAACCTACCTAAAATATGTGTTTTTCTTCCAAATTGAATGCGGCGGATGAAATTCTTGCAAAACGTTTTCCTGTTGAGACTAAGATAAAGGGTATAGATTTCCTAAAATCGCCATGAAGTTCCAGGCTAAAACTATATGGAGAAATCTATTCCACAAAGACAATAAATGCTCCGTGTGCTTTTTGAGCAACACTGAAAACCGATTTCTTTTTATTGGTACGAAGTAGAAGAATATCACAAAAACGTTGATTAATTTCCAATTGTCCATGAAGTTATGCTGGAATCTTTAAATGGGTTTTCAGAGCAGGCAATACAGAATGGCTCTCTAAAGAGTGATGATCCATTGTCAAGATTTTTATGAACATCGTATCAGTGGTGGCTTCTCAGATTAGACCAGTTGTCCAAAGACACAGTCATCTTCTACCTTGCTATCAGAGAGGTTTTTTTAAATTAAAAAAAAAAATATCAGGGCTAGAAGATAGGATGGTTATATGCTTTATGATAAAAACGGATTGTCCTCAAGCACAGAATCATCCTAACATTCTTCAAGAGGGCTTCTCTGGGGCTTGAACCCAAGACCTATCCTATTAAAGGCAAGAACAGTCTACTGTTGCTAGGAAAGTTTTGAACTGGTGCTTTTTCTATGCTTCTTCTGCTATCCCTCAAGCACGCACTGTATGATGCACCCTGCAGAAAAATACTGCAAGTCTCACTACCACTTTATATGTATTTATTAAACCTGTTTGCTCCTTGTCACAAGTCAACTCTGGCGGCTTACAAAGTTAAAAGCAATAAAATACAGATAGATAACAGATGATAGATAGATAGATAGACAGACAGACAGACAGATCTTAGAACAGAATACAGTGACAGAGTTGGAAGGGACCTTGTAGGTCATCTAGTCCAACCCACCATCCAAGCAGGAGACCCTACACCATTTCTGACAGGGAGCAGTCCAGTCTCTTCTTGAAAGCCTCTAGAAATGAAGCTCCAAAGGCAACTTCTGTTCCATGGGTGGATTGCTCTCACTGTCAGAAAATTTCTCCTTATTTCCAGGTTGAATCTCTCCTTCTTCAGTTTCCACCCATTATTCCTTGTCTGGCTTTCAGGTGACGTAGAAAATAGCTTGACTTCTTCCTCTCCGAGGCAGCCCCTCAGATATTGGAAAACTTCTATCCTGTCTCCCCTGGTCCTTCTCTTCACTAGACAAACCATGTCCAGTTCCTGTAACTGTTCTTCATATGTTTTAGCCTTTAGTCCCCTCGTCATCTTAGTCGCTCTTCTATGCAACTTTTCTAGAGTCTCAACATCTTTTTTATAGTGTGGTGACCAAAACTGGATGCAGTATTCTAGGTGTGGTCTTACTAAGGCTTTATAGAGTGGTATTAGTACCTCACTAGATCTCGATTGTATCCCTCTGTTAATGCAACTTAGGATTGTGTTGGCTGTTTTGGCTACTGCCGCACATTGTTGGTTCATATTTAACTGGTTGTCCATTAAGACTTCAAGATCCCTCTCACAGTTTCTGCTATTGAGCCTGGTTTCACCAGTCTATAGGTGTACTTTTGGTTTTTCTTGCCTAAGTGTAAGGCTTTACTTTTCTCTACATTGAGTTTCATTTTGTTAGATAGGGCTCAGGTTTCATTCTATCTGTTGTGCTTGTCATCTTTATTGATTTTATTGTTATTTCTTCATTTGATCATTGTGAGCCACTCAAGAGCCTTTGGAAGTTAGGCAGCACACAAGTTTAACAGATCATCATTATCATTCAATTGTTAAGTATGTATAAGATTATCTTAGCCTAGAGACCCCAGATAGAATAGAATAGAATAGAATTCTTTTATTGTCCAAGTGTGATTGGATACACAAGGAATTTGTCTTGGTGCAAATATTCTTAGTGTACATAAAAGAAAAGATACAGATGTATGAACTTCAACTTCAGGTATTCTCAGAAAAGATCATATTAGCTTGGAAATTTGAGGAAATGAAGTCTACATTTCTAAAGTATGACAAAACTAGAAATGTACTAATCTGAAGAATGGGAAATCACTAGATCTGATTATTTAATCAGTAATGACAGAGACAGAACCAAATATTTACACAGGCAGGACTGATCTCTTTGAGGTGTGAAAATCAGGGAGCCCATTGTTAAAATAACCATTGTTTAAAATAATAGTTCATCATCTAATCAATGATATTTCATGAACAAAAGTGCAGAAGACGTTAACAATGATAACTGACTGTCAAATGGAACAGACATTACCGGAAATAGCTGAGTGACACATTCATTTTTTTAGCTTTTTTCTTTAAGAAATGTTATGAGCAATTTTCAAAGTTAGTCGAGCCTCGTTACTTTCTTAGTTTCCTTTAAAAAAAAAAATTCCTCTTTCTCCTGCCATTAATACGGTCGTCTGCTAACCTGGATGCGATTCCTCAAGCTTAGAACTTCACAACCTTGTGCAACATCGACTTTATTTTTTTTTAAGTTGCCACAGATAAACACAAAACATAAAGAACTTTCATTCTTGTCCCATCAAGGCACTGCATTGTAATTTTACACATTTGTGATACTGATGTTGGTCAATATTCGTAATATTCTCCTACCAGATAAATGGTCCCAGGCTGCTAATCCTAAATTCAGCGTATTAGATCCCAGTGTTCTAATCTACACACTTCTCTGGTCTTCCACCTTGCTTATCATTAGAGCAAAGTAGTTACATCATTCCCGCGTTCAAAACTGGTTTGAAGCTGCAGGAACGAACAGTTCCTGCTGCATGGAAGAACTGTCATCTTCTCTTCCCTTGTTCAAAAAACCCTCGTCTCAGCACTCTGCAAAGGTGCATATAGTTCATAGTTCAGTATGGAGGTAGCCTTCCTCAGCTGCCCTTCCCAGGTGCGAGAACGACCTGAGGACATCAAGGGTGGAAGGAGCTCCCTGTAACCAGCAGGGGGCGTATTAAAACAGCCAGCCGCTTGCTAGCCTGTATATTCTCGTTTATGATGGAGAAGTTTCTATTACAGGCAAAAGATATCTCTTGTGGTTGGTTACTTGGCTGAAGGAATCAGACTGTCCATGCACATAAGAGGAAGAAAATTTCTCCAGCATCATTGCAAAGGTCCAGTATGATCCTTGACGAATGTATCTTTTCTTTTTATGTACACTGAGAGTATATGCATCAAAGACAAATTCCTTGTGTGTCCAGTCATGCTTGGCCAATAAAGAAGAAAGGAAGGAAGGAAGGAAGGAAGGAAGGAAGGAAGGAAGGAAGGAAGGAAGGAAGGAAGGAA
>NW_020769358.1:7976700-8035854 GCF_900518735.1 Pseudonaja textilis | reverse complement strand
CCCCAAATTAGAATCATAGACTAATAAGAGGTTGGACAAGAAGGACCTTGGAGGCCCAAGGCAGGAGTCCTCATTTCATCCTGGAAAAATGGCTGCCCGATCTATTCTTGAAAGCCTCCAGTGATGGAACACCCATATCTCCAGAAGGCAGGCTGTACATTGATTGATCATTCTCACTATCAGGAAATTCCTCCTTTATTTCCAGGTTGAATGTCTCTCTGAAGACCTTCCCATCCAATTGCTCCTTGCCCTGCCTTCGGGGGCTCTGGAGAATAAATCAACCCTCCCTCTTCGAAGACTTGAAGGGCTATCACAGAACTGAACCCAATGAAATTTTGAATGGGACCTTGATAGAAGAGTACCATAAAGTAAAGAACTAAATGTGGTCTTCAGGGATCTTGACAAAGGTCCCTGAAGCAGTGGTGGGATTCAAACATTTTTACTATTGGTTCTGTGGTCATGGTTTGGTGGGTGTGGTGTGGCTTGGTGAATGTGGCAGGGGAAGGTTGTTGCAAAATCCCTATTCCCTCCCCACCCCACTAACCTGCTTTCCAGCTCTGTTCTCCTGGGCAGGGCAACCAAAGAAGACCCAGCCAATCAGCTGGGACTCAATGGGAGGCAGAGAAGAGATGGCGTTGGCAGGGCCAGTCAGAGGTGGAATTGGCCGGTTCTCTGAACTACTCAAAATTTCTACTACCGGTTCTCCAGATCCGGTGAGAATCGACGGAACATCAACCCTGCCCTGAAGATTTAAAACAGGGAAGGGATGGCTGGGCTGACCAGCTAGCTAAACACTATACATGGTGTTATTTACAACACATTAAAGAATTCTAGAGTTTGCGAGGAGCCCCAATAAACATTGTGGTGTAACAGATGAATCAACCTTGCATGCTACACTTTGGGATAAAACAACATGGTGCAGTTTGCTGAAACTAAAAACATCTTTGCCCTCTCCATCTACCAATTCCCTTTTCATTTTATCTCATAATAGTTTTGCCCTTTCTGGTTAGAGGTTTTCCTTAAAAAAATAATAATAATTAGTTCCTTTCAAAATAAATTAAGACAAATGTGTAGAGCAGGCGTCTCCAATCCAGCTCGCTATTCTCGCGGCCCAGTTCTCTCTCCCCCACCCACCGAGCCACCAAGCTAGAAAGATTGGGGGCCACTAATGTAGACCACCAAGGGGGAAAAGGGACATAATTTTCACCCAAGATGCACAGAGATAGACATATCCATCTATTTATGTAAAACCTATTTGATATTACGATATATTACTCTTTACTGCAATATACAATTTGCTTTATGAATTTTTAAAGGTAAACTTAAGGCCAAACAAGGTAAACTTCTAAACCAAACTAAAATAAGTTTAGTTATTTTACAGAAGTAGCTGTACTGTTCTACCCCCACTACAGAAAACAGTTGAACCCCAATTTGGAAAAAGTGAAATCTGAAGCCAGCCTTTTGATTTAAAAAAACAACAACCAAGTTTTCAATTCCTGTCCAGAAGAAACAGGCGTAGGTTCGAATCTGTTGCTGTTTTCAATTTAAACTGTTTAGAAACTAGTTTAAAAATATTTTTAGGAGCCTGAATCTGAGCCACGTGCCGAAGACATGTTTTTTCAAAGATACCATAGCCATTGTTATATAAAACAAATTGCTTCTCAACTGGACTAAATAAAAGATGTTTAATTTTTCTTTATAGCCTTCTGGCTCATGTTTAAAAAATATCTGCCTCTTTGGCAGCTGTAGGGGAAAAAAACCACAATTGTTTTCCAAGTCTGATTTCCACAGAGTTCTCTTTAGCAATATTTATTGAGATGAAAAGGATAAGGTTAAAAGCGTTCCAGCAAGTAGACGATTTCCCACTCAAAGCCATTTTTTCCTCTGTGCACATTAAGGAAGGATTCTTCTGCTTTTCTTGTTTAAATGATTTAAGAGGAAGCAAAATTCTTTGCAGATAAGGAGTCTTGCTACTGGTTACTTACAAAATAGTCACAGGAACCCCATCTCAGACTGGGAATCAAAACTTTATGGTAAATAATTATGAACTGAGCCAGAAAACCCTGCGTGGGGTGGGGGTTGGCGGAAACACCCTGTATTATAAAATTCAGAAATAATAATTTAAATACATTATTAAATAATAAATAGCAGCACGAGAGCACACAACAGATATAAACTAAATGTAAACCACTCCAAACACGATTGCAGGAAATACAATTTCAGCAACAGAGGGGTCAATGTCTGGAACTCACTACCTGACTCTGTTGTCACCTGCTCAAACCCCCATTCCTTTACCCCAAAACTAACTTCTGTCAATCTCACCCCATTCCTAAGAGGTCTGTAAGGGGCGTGCATAAGCGCACCATTATGCCTACCGTCCCTGTCCTATTGTCCCCAATTATTAGTTCCTATTTCTTGTATTTAAACTTCTGTTTATTCTTGTTTCTGTTATCTTGTAAGCTTTTGACAAATGAAATAAATAAATAAAAGAACCAGCGTAAAAATACTTTTAAAGTAAGTTTCTTCTTTTGCTTTTTCAAAAATGTAATTTCAACTTTCTTTCTAAATCTAGCAGATTTTGCTCTGCCATTCCTGGTACCTCGATGATTCCTTGGCAGCACGTGCAAATTTCTTTGATTTTAAACAACGGCAAACTTTTCAATGATTTGAAAACGATTCTAAACTTCCCACTTTGTCTCATATCATACGAGCAATTGCATCCTGCTGCGTTAAGCAAAGGCAACAATTTTAAATAAACCAATTACAGTAAACGCTATATATCCATCAGCGCCAGAAAGAGGATAAGCTTCTATTAAAACTAGGAGTGTCTTTTTTTTTTTTTAATCAGCAGTAGCAAGAACCTGATTTAGGCAACTTAGGAAAGGATGCTAGGCAAGACTCCTTGACTTACGGCAGTTCATTTAATGACCGTTTGAATTATGATGGCACTGAAGAAAGTGACTTATAACTGGACCTCACACTTATGACAGTCCCAGCATCCCAGGGGTCACTGTGACCGGAATTTGGGTGCTAAGCAACCAGCAGATATTTATGTCTCTTGCAGCTTCCTGGGATCAGGTAAAACACCATTTGCAACCTTCCCATAAGCAGAGTCAATGGGAGAAACCAGATATGCTTAATGACTGTGAGATTCACTTAACAGTCATGGCCCAAAACAAAACAAAGACTGTAAAATTGAATGCAACTCTCAAGCACCAGAAACCAGGAGCCAGGAATAGAGTTCAAAAGGAATAACAGAATGACAGAGTTGGAAGGGACATTAGAGGTCTTCTAGTCCAACCACCTGCTCAGGCAGAAAACCCTAGACCAGTGGTACCGACAAATCCAAAAGGTATTTCAAAGGTATTGTCTTTGTTGCTCTTCTATGGAAAGAGTGCAGAGAAGAGCAAAAAACGACGATTAGCTGGTTGGAGGCTAAAATATAGGGTTGCAGGAATTTGTCTAGTCAAATGAAGAGAAAGAGTAGAGAGGACACGATAGCAATCTTCCAGGATTTGAAGGATTCCCACAAAGAAGAGGGAGTCAAGCTATTCTCCCAAGCACCAGAAGGCAGGACAAGAAACAACGGATGGAAATGAATCAAGGAGAGAAGCAACCTAGAACTAAGGAGAAATTTCCTGACAGTTCAAACAATTAACCAGTGGAACGACTTGCCACCAGAAGTTCTGGGTGCTCCATCACTATATAAGAAGAAATTGGAGGGCCCATTTGTGTAAAAGGATATAGGGTCTCCTACTTGAGCAGGGGGTTAGACTAGTAGATCTCTAATGTCTCTTCCATCCCTGATGACATTCTATGTTGCATGTGTTTTTCCTGCTGTCGGTTTTCTGGGTTTCTATGTAATTGGAATAGTTGGCCTACTCTTTTCCAGAAGTATTACTCACTCGAGTAACAAATTAAGTGCTTGTAAATCAATCTGTTTACTGGATTAGATTTTAATTGTTTAACTCGTTTTGCTTCCATGCATTCATTCATCAGTGGGAAAGGTGAGTCCTCAGTGCTCTCTCAGCTGTTCATTTGCAAACATGTTGTTACCCTACTAGGTAACATCAGTGAATAACACTGATGATATAATCTAGTCAGGTAATGAAACGTCTGCAAACCAAGAATAAGGCCCAGAGAGCAGCAAGAATCTCCATTACTGGTGGATTATAAGAATAGACTGGAGAGCTATTTGTCTGAAATGGTATAGGGTCTCCTGTTTGGGCAGGGGGTTGGGCTAGAAGACCTCTAAAGTCCCTTCCAAACTCTGTTATTCTTGTTAAAGAAAGGGATGCGTGATGTTCTATGTTCCACTCAGGCATGTCAGTAAAACTAAAACGAGAGACATTGTTCTAGGAACATTTTTTGCTCATACTCGTGAAGCAAATTTTCTATCAGCTGAACTTCAGGTTTTAGAGAAGGATTCTAGCTACTCCTTGCACCGCTCCTAGCAAAACTGCCTTCAGAAACATAGTCTGATAGTCTTGGCGTCTGATTCTGCTGAGCGACAATTCAGTGTCATTCTCACAGTACTTGCTGCGCATAAATTACCTGAATCTTCTGCGACATCAAGCTTCTGCAAAGGCAAACCCAGAGGCTTGATGGGCATTGAAATTACCATTTCTGCATTTGTTATACTTCTGTTTGAAAGAGAGACCCGAGGCAGGAGAATAATTTCCAGACAACACCCCAGAAGACAAGCGTAGAATCCAAAAAAATCTGGACAGACTAGACTTCCGACAATGGGCCCTATCCAACAAAATGAAATGTAAAGCAGAGCAAAGCAAGGTTTTACACCAAAGGTACAAGAACAGGTTAGCCAACATCTGGCTCAAAAAGAGTAACTGTGAGAAGGACCTTAGAGTCGTAGTGGACGATCACGTAAATGTGAGCCAGCCGTGTGCCGCAGTAGACGAAACAACCAATGCAATCTTTGGTTGTATAAACAGAGGCACAGAATGAAAATCACGTGAAGTATTCATGCCACTTTATAAATCCTTAGTAAAACCACAACCGGAATATGGCGTCCAGTTTTTGGTCACCACGTTACAAAAAAGATACCGAGGCTTTGCAAAACGTGCAGAGAAGAACAACTATGATTAAAGGCCTGGAGACCAAACCATAGGAAGAACGGTTGCAGGAACTGGGCATGGCCAATCTAGAGGAAAGACGGACTAGGGGGAACATGGTAGCAGCGTTCCAGTATTTGAGGGGCTGCCACAAAGAAGAGGGGGTCAACTTATTCTCCAAAGCACCAGAAGGCAAGACAAGAAACAATGGATGGAAACTAATCAAGGAGAGAAGCAACCTGGAATTAATGAAGAAACTTCCTAACAGTGAGGATAATTAACCAGTGGAACAGCTTTGCCTTCAGAAGTTGTACGGCCTTCATCACTGGAGGCTTTTAAGAAGAGATTGGACAGAAGTGGTATAGGGTTTTCCTACTGGAGCAGTGGTTGGACTAGAAGACAGACCTCCAAGGTCCCTTCCAGATTGATTGATTGATTGATTGAAATCCTCCAAAAACCAGAAGTGGCTGGCTCAGAGGATTCATCAGCCAGTTTAGCAACTTTTCCTCTTTTGAGAATCAGCCATGGCTGGAAAGCCCAGCTCTGCATGAACAAGAAACAAGTTGAAAAATATTTCAGTATCTCTGTCAGTCGATTCTTGCTCCACAACAGCAGTTAACCCACCCAGCTAAGTACGTTCTTAATTTTCAAATGAAAGTATCAGTCATAACTGCATAAATGCTGAGACAAGACTGGACGTGTTTGTTTTTAACTGTTCAGACACTCCGGTTCTCTCTGGTGCAATGCAATAAGTGTAACTTTGACACCCAAATTATTACCCTTCAAAGCACTTGAGAGTGCTTTTAACTTTGCACACAGCAATTACCAGCAATTGTTATTGTAAAGTGTGAAGGAGGGCAAAAATATCCCGTTGACAAACTTCTCTGATGGGAGGACTGCACTCGAGGTGAAGTTTACCTACGGACAAAGCCAGCCATTCGAGGACCTAACTAGACCTAAGTGCTAGAGCCTACTGTAACTACATAGCCAAAAAGGCATTAAGAGTTGTTAACCTAATCCTACGTAGCTTTTTCTCTGGTAATATTACACTAATAACTAGAGCATACAAAACATTTGCTAGACCAATACTCGAATATAGCTCATCAGTCTGGAACCCACATTACGTATCTGATATTAACACAGTTGAGAAAGTTCAGAAATATTTCACAAGAAGAGTTCTCCACTCCTCTACTTGTTGCAGAATACCTTATGCCACCAGACTCGAAATTGTAGACCTGGAAAACCTTGAATTACGCCATCTTCGGTCCGATCTAAGTATAGTATATAAAATCATACATTGCAATGTCCTACCTGTCAACGAATACTTCAGCTTCAACCATAACAACACAAGAGCAAACAATAGATACAAACTCAAGGTTAACTGCACCAAACTTGATTGCAGGAAATACGACTTAGCAACAGAGTGGCCAATGTCTGGAATACTCTACCTGACTCTGTGGTTTCTTCCCTAAACCCCAAAAACTTTAACCTTAGACTGTCTACTGTTGACCTCACCCTATTCCTAAGAGGTCTGTAGGGGGCGTGCATAAATGCACCAATGTGCCTACTGTCTCTGTCCTATTGTTTCTTTTATATATTTTTTATTTTTCTTATATGTATCCATGTATTCATAACTATGTTTTTACTTGTACCTATTATCTTGTAAGCAATTGACAAAAATACATAAATACATAAATACATAAAAAAACCTATTCATCTAAACAAATCTAAATCCATCACAACAACAATAACAACTGCATTAAACCCAGGAGTTGCAATTGATAAGCAGCTCAGCAGATCGATATTGTCAGATGGAAACTTGGTCTAAAGAGAAAAGATTGCACGGACATGACACGCAGGAACAGATGGCAAAGGAGTCAAAGTTTCTGTTTGCAGGAGAGTTCCCCTTGCTTCTTTGGATATCCCGCCCCCTCTCCAAAAATGGGTCTACCTTTCTGTTTGGATTCCTCTTATGCAAAGCAGTAGATAAGGTAGAGGCTCCCAGAAGCCAAGTTCACTCTGAATTATTTGACCGACAATGACTTAGGCAGCCATTCCATGGTTTTCTTCCAGGATATATATATACATATATTCCCACCAGAGTTCCCCGTAGCTTTGTGCATTTTCCATTCATGTTTTCATCAAGGTTCCTTGGAGCTCAGTTGTTTTCTTGCAGATGTTTCATTACCCAACTAGGTAACATCATTGGTGCAGGGTGGTGGTGGTGGTGGGGGAGGAGGAGGAGGAGGAGGAGGAGGAGGAGGAAGAAGAAGACAACAAACACCTTGGTTTCCTTGGTGCTCTCTGAGGTTGATTGTTTTCTTAAAGATGTTAATTACCCAACTAGGTAATTAGTTCTAGAAGGAAGTAAGGGTTGGGAAGAAGAGGAGGAAAGGGGAGGAGGAAGAAAAGGGGAAGAGGAGGAGAAGGAGATGGGGGAGGACTGTGGGTTCCTTGGTGCTGAGCTTGGTTGTTTTCTTGCAGACATTCATTACCCAAAACTAACAGATAACAGATAATCAGAGTTGGAAAGGACCTTGTAGGTCATCTAGTCTAACCCCTCACCCAAGCGGGAGACCCTACAGCATTTCAGACAAACGGCAGTCAATCTCTTCTTGAAAGCCTCAAGTGATGGCACATCATCAGTGCTAATAAGGGATGGAGTTGTCTCTCGAGTGATATTCTCATCAATTCTCATCAATGCGTTCCAACCTCTTGCCCCAAAGATGCCAACCACCAGATCTTGTGCAGAATTATCCAGCTCTCGATCCTCCCAGGATAGATATGAATGAGAAGTTAGTATCCCTTTTCATTTAGCAAAGGTTTGGCCTGTTCTCCTGTACCAGATTAAGTTCTATAGAAATGACCAATGTTTAGGCATCGTGACTTTTAGCCAGTGGATTTATGGGTCTGTGCTTTTCTGCATTTAATAAAATTGAGCATTGGAGAACCTGCAAAGGGGTTGTAGTATATAGAGTGGATCGGTATTGCCCCAGCCATCTTGCTTATTCTGTTTTCTTTTCTTTTTTTAATTTATATTTGCACCTTAATATTTGAATTACTGTTAGGCTGTTTTTATTGTCACGGTGGCTGTATGCCAACAATCTGTGAGATGGGTGGCTACTTAAATCTGCTAAGTAAATAAATATCAGAAGAATTACCAAAGTGACCTCAGATGCAACTTGCATAAGAAGAAAATATCAGTGCACAAAAGAACCAGCACATGCCTTGGCCAGTGTAATGGTTATTAATATTTACATCCAAAATCTTCAACTTGTTCCATTTGCGATAGGCATGTAGACATGTTCCAGGTTCAATGCAAGCCAACTTTCCTAGAACTTAAGGTTTGTGAGCAACCCAATAATGGAGGTTCATCTTGAAAGCACTACAGGTTTTCTGTGTCTACTTTGCTGTGTAGAGTAAAATGGTTCTTCCCATCTCCTCTTAAAAAAGATACTTCTTTTGATCATTATTACCTCTTCTCTTTTTTTCAAAAATTGCCATTTATTTGCAAAAGTCAACCAAGACCATAAACATGGCGGAATACTTTAAAAAAAGAGAGAAAAGAACACATCAAACTTCTCTAAAAAGAAGAGAAACACATGCTTTAAAAAGCAACCCATCTTGTAGCACGTCCTCCAGAAATATTATTTCTTTCTGAGAAGAAGGAAAAATAAATAAAGTTAAGCTTGCTCCCTTTGTTATTTCTTCTAACAGGAAAAAAATAATAATACATAACCTGCCTTTTTCCTCTCTGTTTCTCACACCTACCTGAACATTTGAATTATTAGCCATTTCCCAAGAAACGACAGGCAGCGAAAAGCAGCTGCGGAGAGTTCCGCTGCAGCCTTCAAGTAGCCGTGGATTTACACACACACGCGCACACCCACACACACACACAATAGGAGAAAGAATGCTGCTGCCATTTTAAACTGGAAAACGGAACAGATGATAAGTTGGGAATTGCACAAAGCCTCCAGAGCATGTCCTCCTCGGAGCAACTCTGAAGAAACAAATTCCCACCCCAGGGTGACTGATAATGGAATACCTTCTCCTCATCCTTCTTCTAAGGCTGAGGGTAATGATGGATGGAGGAAGATCTGAACCCTGTTGCACCTGGAGGACAGTTTACCAACTGCAGCAAAGTCATCACCCCCACGAGTTAGAAAGCACCAGCTGATACCCGCCATATTTCCCGTGGTGCTTCCTCCCTTCGCCCAAGACTGCGGTGACAACCGACCGCACCAATACCCTAAATTTGGTACTTCAGAGAAGATGTTAGATTTCCCTGGCATTGCATAATTCATTCCATTTCTTCTAGGCCTCAGGAAGGGAGAAAGGGAGGGATGCAAACTCCTGAAGGCACCACTTCTGACCTCCAAAAGTCCTACCCAGCAATCTCCCTTCTTTCGCTCCTGGCATTATGAGCATTTTCCTGAAATAAAGACTCAGTTACAAGCAGTTCCTTGGAATTGTAAAATCCAGAAGCCTTTTTTTTGTTTTGTTTTGTTTTGTTTTCCAGGAAAGCAGAGCCCTAAAGTAAACTGAATTGTGCTCCCTGTTCTGTTCTGTGTTTGGATTTTTTCTTCTGCACAAAGGCAGAGCACGTTATAAAAAGCCTCAGATGTGTATTAACATATGTTCCAGTGAGCAATCTACCCACAAGAACACGGTAATATTTGTGTATGTGGTTTTTTGCTCACTCTCTCCATGCTATTCATAGACTACTCGGTAACAGTGAAGTCTCTGAACAGCTTACAGAGAAAAGCCCAAGAGAGTACTTCTATCCTTCTCATGAGTTGTGGATCTCCAGTTTCTATCATCACCTTTAAACAGAATAACAGAGTTGGAAGGGACCCTGGAGGTCTTCTAGTCCACCACCACCCCCTTTTCAAGTAGGAGACCCTACACCATTTGAGACAAGCGACTATCCAATCTCTTCTTTAAAAACTTCCAGTGTTGGAGCATCCACAACTTCTGGAGGCAAGTTGTTCCACTGATTAATTGTTCTCACTGTCAGGAAATTCCTCCTTAGTTCTAGGTTGCTTCTCTCCTTGATTAGTTTCCAACCATTGTTTCTTGTCCTGCCTTCAGGTGCTTTGGAGAATTGGTTGACCCCATCCCCACCCTCTTCCCTGTGGTAGCCCCTCAAATGCTTCAAGACTGCAATCATGTCTCCCCTAGTCCTTCTTTGCATTAAACTAGTCAGACCCAATTCCTGCAACCATTCCTCAGATGTTTTAGTCTCCAGTCCCCTAATCATCTTTCTTAATCTTCTCTGCACTCTTTCCAGAGTCTCAACCTCTTTTTTTTACATTGTAGTGACCAAAACTGTATGCAGTACTCCACTTGTGCTTTTACCAAGGCATCATAAAACGGTTGCAATTTATAACGGAATAACAAAGTTGATATTGATATTAGCAATAGCAATAGCATTTCATATCACCCCATAACGCTTTACAGAACAATCTGGGCAGCTTATAATGTCAGCCTATTGCCCAAAACAATCTGGATGCTCATTTTACACTGACCTCAGAAGGATGGAAGGCTGAGTCAGCCTCAAACCTGTCAGGATCAAACTCTAGACTGTGGGCAGAGTTAGCCTGCAATACTGCATTCTAACCATTGTGCCACCAGGACTCCTGTTCATCTCCAACGCAGCTTGAACTGGTACGAACTGGAAGTCCAACATTTAGGCTTCAGACAGGGAAGTTGTGATGGTGTACACAACACCAACAAACCGGTCAGCCTCTTCCACTGTCGCTAGCTAGACCCTTGATTGCCCAAAACATACAGCAACTGATCCATCTTCCCATGCGTACCTTGTCAGTCCTTCCACGTGCTGCTGTTGCTTTTCTCCCAGATTCCTGCTTTCTTAATTATTTTCACTGTGGAGAATGGACAAAGTTGGTGCCACTGAAGCACCTTCTCAAAGGTGCTTTTTTTTTTTCAAGAGGCAACTGGACTTTCTGGTTTTTCTTTGAAGATGTTTCGCTTCTCATCCAAGAAGCTTCTTCAGCCCTGACTGGATGGTGAAAAAGGCCACCTAAGTCAAAATTGAACAGCCCTCTCTCAACAGAGAGGGAAGGATATGACATCCTCTATTGCCAGTCTACAGTTCCAAGAAGACTCCACACCCATTTGCACTATTCAAGTGACCCTGAGGACACAGACAAACCTCCAAGTGGCCTCAACGGCCCTCTAAAAAGAACACAAATGACCAGCTATCTGCAAGGAGTATAAATCCTTCCATTCCCCACCATCCTGTCAGAGCTGAAGAAGCTTCTTGGATGAGAAGCGAAACCCCTTCGAAGAAAAACCAGAAAGTCCACCTGCCTCCTGAAAAAAAAAAGGACCTTTGGGACAACCACAACCTGGATGACTGAGAATCTCTATAGACATTGAAGGATCCTCCTGTCTCCTTTTCACACTACCTGGGAGTAAAAACCACCAGGGAGAATTCTTAAGAAGATCCGATTTGCAAGAAGGAAGTTCTGTGCTCTTCAGGGTGAGAGAGAAGCCACGTAACCTCCCCAGTAAGTAGCTCCAGAGCGAAGGTGTTGATGGACTGGGGTGTGAGTTTAAATTAATTCCAAAGAACAGTTTCTGGAAAAGAAGAAAAACTTCACCCTCCCTTCCTCTTGCTGACTACTGCCATGTAATAAATACACCAAATATCAGATTAAAAACAAACACATTTATCATTAGTGGCAGAACATTGTTAAAGATAACCTGACTCCCTCACAAATCTGCCTAACAAACAAACTCCAGAGATCCTGGTGTCAGCCTCGGAAGCCATGTTTTATTTGGAAGCTTCGAGGCTGCCACATTTAGTGCCTGGGAAATTGGAAGGGGGGATTTCTTAGTGAGGTGGAAGATTAGACACAGCAACATTCTTTCTCAGAGAGTCAAGGACACGTTGCCCTGCACCTGGAGAGGAGTCTCTGGAGGAAGATCTCCAGTTGGGATGAAGATTTGATTGGGCCATGTGGTGGACTTGAAGATCTCTAAGGTCCCTTCTTCCATCTCTGTTATCCTGTTATTATTCTGGGTGGAAAGCTTTGCTTGAAGAAAGTTTAGCTACCAAGGGACCATCTTTTTTTTTCAAATCTCAGAAACAAAACAAAACAAAAGAATACATTTTATGGATACTGGCACAGCGGAAGGGAAGGAAACAAACATTAAACCTCCCCTATCCCTACATATAAGAAGTATTTATCTTAGAATAGAATGTTTCATTAATCACACAGGGAAACCATTTGCAGCTATTTTCGTTTTAAATTTTCAGTCAAATGTTCAGATTTGCATCTCTTTGAACTATGTTACACCAGTAATTGGGGATGAATATTTTAAATCAGTCTTGAATCACTCTACTCCATGTAGACCAAATATACTAATAACTTGTTCATGTGTGGACTGCTAATGTATTTCCTCCCAGCTTCTCCTCAGCCTGACAGATGGAATGCAGTATGAAAATTAGTTATATCAGCCACTGGGAATATTCGCTAGGTTTGGTGGAAGGAGGAGGGAATGTTTAAACACTTCCTGTTTATAAGCAAGCCAAATCATCGAGAGAAGATGATAAGGGGAAGTTGTAGGCAACCTAAAGATCACTATGTGTCTATAATAAGAAATAAGCAATTAGGCTCAAATGACATTAAGGTAAAAGTAAAGGTTCCCCTTGCACATATGTGCTAGTCGTTTCTGACTCTAGGGGGCGGTGCTCATCTCCATTACAAAGCTGAAGAGCCAGCGCTGTCCGAAGACGTCTCCGTGGTCATGTGGCTGGCAGGACTGAACGCCAAAGGCACATGCAACACTGTGATCTTCCCACCAAAGGGGTCCTTATTTTTCTACTTGCATTTTTTTTAACGCGCTTTCAAACTGCTAGATTGGAAGGAGCTGGGACAAGTAATGGGAGCTCACTCTGTTACGCGGCACTAGGGATTCGAACCGCCGAACTGCCGACTTTTCTGATTGACATCTTAGCCACTGAGCCACCGTGTCCCCTCTCAAATGACATTAGGCTGCACACAAAAAAAGGAAGGTCAACCTATTCTCCAAAGCACCTAAAGGCAGGACAAGAACCAATGGATGGAAAGTAATCAAGGACAGAACCAACCTAGGACTAAGGAGAAATTTCCTAACAGTGACAACAATTAACCAGTGGAATGGCTTGCCTTCAGCAGTTGTGGGTACTCCATCACTGGAGGTTTTTAAGAAGAGACTAGACAGCCATTTGTCTGAAATAGTATAGGGTCTCCTACTTGAAAAGGGGGGTGGACTAGAAGACCTCCAGGTTCCCTTCCAACACTGTTATTCTTACATTCTGTTTTCTTTGCCACTATAACACATTGGCTATTACATCTGAAGAAGATAAAGTAGAACCTATAATTTAACTGTCATTATTATCCTGGTTCTTAACAAAGACAAAGTCACATCAGTCTGTCTAGAAATTTCAGTGTATAACTCTACATAAGCAGAAGCTTCTATGTTCCTTTTAAAACAGCAAACAAGTCATCATGCAGGATAAGAAAATATACACAAACTTTTATCATCTTAGGAATGAGTTGTTTGTACTCCAAAGGAGTTCTGTCTTCACAGTTGTCTCTGCGTGATTATTAAAAAAAAAGTTGAGTTGTATATGCAAAAGAGCAAATAACCTTCTTGGCTGCCAGGTGAGCTAGTCCTTGAGAAATCTCTCCAAGATTTCTGGTGAATTGTCTCTACAGTTGCTGGTCTTGATGTTCCACCTCTTTGTTATTTCCTCACTCACTTTCCTCATTTGCTTTTTCCCATGAGAAGCAGCAAGGACCTCCTTTCATCACGGTTCCTTCACCTTAGAGAACAGGCAGACTTGGATCATATGAAAAGAAGTTATTGGAAACATTACGGAGGAACACAGATTATGCAGGGATGATGTCAAAATCTTTGGTGGGCACCTGAAGATTTCTTGTAGAATTGACAAGAAATCTACAGATTTCTTGTAGAATAGACTAAAAACTTCTACAGATTTCTTGTAGAATTGACTGAGAACATCTACAGATTTCTTGTAGAATTGACTGAGAACATCTACAGATTTCTTGGAGAATTGTCTGAGAACTTCTACAGATTTCTTGGAGAATTGTCCGAGAACTTCTACAGTCATCTTCAAGGATCACAATGGGATATATTTTGTGAGCGCTGAAACCAGCACTCTATTTTAAGAACAACAATCTGCATTGTGCCACTGAATTTGAATTTAGGGCAGAAATATAATTGTAGTTTTATCAGGTAGGAATCTATTCAGGAGAGTTATAAAATTTTATTAGACATCTCCTGATATCATCAACTCTTATGTGAATTATTAAAATAAGGCAGAATCAGGATGTGTCATTATTGCTACTACTTTCTTGGTCGTAGCATGAAATATTATCCCTTTCTCACTCTATAGATATAGATATATGAAGCATGGATTACTGATGAGGTCCATCAATTCCAGAGGATAAAACATACAAAGAACGGTTGCAGAAATAGGGTATGTCTACTTTAATTAAAAGAAGGACTAGGGGAGACATAAAAGCAGTCGTCCAGTATCTCAGGGGCTGCCCCAAAGAAGAGGGAGTCAAGCTATTCTCCAAAGCACCTGAAGGCAGGACAAAAGCAATGAATGGAAACTAAATCAAGGAGAGAAGCAACCTAGAACTAAGGAGAAATTTCCTGCCTGTGAGAACAATTAATCAGTGGAACAGCTTGCCACCAGAAGTTGTGAATGCCCCAACACTGGAAGATTTTAAGAAGACATTGGACAACCATTTATCTGAAAGAGTATAAACTTCAACAGGGAGCTGGACTGGAAGACCTCCAAGTTCCTTTCTGTTATTCTGGTTTTACTGATTGATTGATGCTACTCATTCTCCTGTCTCATTTCTTGGTAGTGTACAAACTCCCACCTGTAAAGATGTTCAAAACTAAAAAAAACCCATGAAAATCCAGCAGTCCAAAAGCTGTATGAAACTCCACCTCCTTCCCTCAATATGCAACAACCCCAAACCCCAATCTTTTTAAAAACATGGTGGAATAAATATATTTGAATTGCAAAGAACAATAAAAATTGCTGGGTATTGTTTGAATAATGTCCTATTTCAAAACTCCAAACTTCCCCTGTGCATTTTCTTTAGCACTGCAGAGACAATAAAAGCCCTTGGAGATAACTTGGGGTAAGAGCCAGCCAGAAGTGATATTCAGCAGATTCTGACCAGTTCTAGAGAACCGGTAGCAGAAATTTTGAGTAGTTCGGAGAACCGGCAAATCCCACCTCTGATTGGCCCCACCTCCATCTCTTCTCTGCCTCCCATTGAGTCCCAGCTGATCGGCTGGGTCTTCTTTGGTTGCCCTGCACAGAAGAACGGAGCTGGAAAGCAGGTTAGTGTGGTGGGGAGGGAAGGGGGATTTTGCAGTATCCTTCCCCTGCCACGCCCACCAAGCCACGCCCACAGAACCGGTAGCAAAAAAATTTGGATCCTACCACTGCAGCCAGCTATCTAAAGGTGAAGCTTTAGAGCCCCAGCACCAAGGACCTGAACCATCAAAACCAGTGCCCTCAAAGGCAAACCCCATGAAGCACTTCAGAAAAATATCATACTTTATTAATGTCCAAGGCACTGAAAAGTCAGACCCGTGGGACTTCCATCCCTTTCCATCAAGGGGGCTGAAAATCCTATCCTATTCCTTTAACAAGCCTAGATCTATATGCTAAATTTTAACTCCACGCGAAACAAACCACGGCAAGCAATTCTCTCATCTGTTTTACGCATTTTCGCGAACAGGAAAAGTCAATTGGAAAGGACTCAGAAGGACACGTCAACTTCAAAAAGTCACTAAACAAACTCGACTTACAATCATTCGTTTAGAGACTTTTTGAAGTTGACACGGCCTTGGAAAAGGATGAACACGAGAGAAAGTTCTCGGCTTACCTTTGTTTTATGTCACATTTGTTTTTGTGACTGTTTTGAAGATGCAACCTTATTGAAAAAGGTGATTTGATGACCGTTTTTTCAAACTTATAACCGTTGCAGCTTTCCCCACGGTCATGTGAACAAAATTCAGTGGCTTGGCAACTGACTCACGTTTATGATGGTTGCAGTATCACAAGATCTAGTGACCAATTTTTGAGACCTTCTGACAAGGAAAGTCTACGGGGAAGCCAGATTCACTTAAAAACTGTGCTACTAACTTAACAGCTGCTGTGATTCGCTTAACAACGATGGCAAGAAAGGTTGTAAAATAAGCAGAACTCCATTAACTGTCTCACTTAGTAACAGGAATTTTGGGCTCCACTGTGACTGTAAATCGAGGTACACCTGTACTTATTCAAGCCTAGAATTTTTTTTTTAACATGGTAGTATTTGAATTAGCATGTCCACAACGCCATTTCCCTTGGCTTTAACTGTCAGAGAAAACCAATATTTAGTTCTATTTGCTAGAGGATGATTAAAAATTGTTTATTTGATAGCCCTGTCCCATAAAAAGTAGTAAGTCGCTATCTTCTTTCTGTTTTGTGTCATAAAACCTGAAAGTCAGGACTCCACACAACCACTCAAATAAGAACATTATTTTGCCGTCAAAGAAAATACTACACAACAGCCAATAGAATACATGGCCCTTGCCACAGGAACAGGAAGCTCAAGTTCAAAGCCCAAGAGAAGGTATAAATATGCTTCACCATTAAACCATCTTTCTAATCAGCCTCCATGTTTTCAGTGTCTTTCTCCTGGCTTGGAACCGAACCAGACGGATATTTCTTCCAACAGAGAAAATCTAAAAATGGCCAATGAAAAGTTGGAATCCCCCCCCCGCCCCAGCCAAGTGGAAAAGTTACCTCCTGCTCTAAACCTGATCATGTTTCCCCCAACACTAAATTAAATGAAAAACAGCCTTCTCCCTTGCCTTAAATTATTAGCTAATTAGCCTTGACTAAGACACAACAATGTGCTTGTGTTGGCAAGCTGTGAAAAGAACATACTTTGATTGAGAAGATCAATGGTGTTGTTTTTCCCTCCGACTCACAAATAAGCAAGCCACTGGGTTGTAAGTTTCATCCATCTCTCTCATTTGTCAGGCAAGCTGGAGATATTGACAGATCAGCAGAGAAAACACCATGACAAGCTGTCACTCTGGAAGAAGGGTTGAATCATATTAAAGAGACATCCTTCTTAAACCAGGAAATGAGATTTAGAAGACAAGAGCTACCTGTGTTAACTTCTAACACAATCCTTAGATACAACAAAGTCATCAAAAGCTTCAAGCCCCTGTAAGCGTTATTGCTATTTATTCCCAACTAAGAAAACTCCCAGTTTGCCTTCACTTCAAGGTTTCAACAAATGTGACTTAATGACCTCTCTGAAAAGGTGACACAAACCACACACTAATGTAAGAGATGGAAACTTATGAATGAAGGCAAATATACGTGTCCCAGATTAATGTTGCAGGATCCAGTCTGGGTCAATCGCCAGGGACCAGAAATTTAATCTTCCGAGGTTTGAGATTCGATCTGGAGCCCTTTATTTTCATTTTGAAATGCAATTCTGTCCAGCACAGAAAGAGATAAGAGGGATAGAAGGAGCAGCGTTCTCCCCTTCTCTTAAATGTTTAACCAAGACAAGGATTAAGCTAAAAATGGTTAATTGGTCTTTTTGATTGACTTCAGTGATAACTGCAGAGAAGGATGTATTTTTATTCCCACTCTTAGGGGACAAAAACCTCACATACAGTTAGGAATGTTCAGCTAGTTCTTCTAAGTGTGAATAACTCAGGTGTCACAACAAAACAATGTTTCGTTTGTTTTGCTAGCAGATTTTCATCTTAAAACTTAATGTCATGAAAGGAATTTCCCCGTGTTTTGCAAAAATTGTTAATTCAGGTACATTTTACAGCCTGCTGATCTCAAAGTGCAACCCTTTAATGTATCGTTGCCATCATAACTTCAGTAAATATCTACTGGTAGTGTTCAGTTGTTGTTCAAAGTTGTTCAAAGGACCTTTACAATGTAAAGTTTACACCCATGCAGTGCTAATATGTCTGAACCTCACTGTAAAATCGGTCTGTGTTATTATCCTCTCATGGCAAATAAGAAACAAAGTGTTGCTTGAGGCTATGGGATAATCTCATGGAAAAAGCCAAATTTGACTAAGGGGTTACCTTAGGTTCTGCATCTCACACTTGCACACTTAATAACACAAGCCCAGAAAAACATTTTAAATCTGATAGGTGTGCTAATAAATTGAAAAATGATTCCTATTTCTAAATAGTACCACCACATCTTATTGACATAGGTAAGTTTCTTCTGACCATTTCAAGGGTCAGGCTTAAATTAACGCAGTTAGGTGAAGAATTAGGAGAAAGGGAGCAAAGATAATCCAATGATGAAACCAATCCTGAAAGAAAGGCTGACATGTTTGAAGCTGTTTTGGTTTGCCAAAGAGGCACGAACAACAGCTGCAAATGTTGTGTGCTAAAATGCATTCGTAAAAAGGATAAGTAGAAATTTCTTAACAGTGAGAAAAATTAACCGGTGGGACGGCTTGGCTGCAGACGTTGTGGATGCTCCAACACTGGAGATATTTATGATTGGACAGCCGTTTGTCTGAAATGGCCTCCAGCTTGAGCGGAGGGGGGTTGGACAAGAAGACTTCCAAGGTCCCTTCCAATTCTAGTATTCTTTATTCTGTAGAGCTGTTTGGCTCAGCTCTGAAAATAGAAAACGTCCTTTCCCCAAATACAAATAGCTGTCCGTTGCTATTAACATGGCTGGGTTATTTCCATTTTGCTTTGAAAGCTAAATGAACATCCAGGTTCAGAGGCAGTGTATCTCAGATCAGCAATTGCTTGATGGCATTAATTTCTCCCTGTGAGCAGCCAGGAAGCACTTGACTCACAAAAGATAAGAGAGAGTAGGAACTTAGGGCTTTCTTAAAAATTGCTGGATTCCAAGTTTCAGCACCTCTAAGGTAGCTTGGTGCATATCCAGGGATCATGAATGCTGTAGTCCAATGACATCCAAAGATCCCAGGTTCCTACTCTTCAGGATTAGCTAAAGATAGCGAGCTTGTCAGCTGGAGAGCTGACAGCACGGGTTTGAGACCCAAGCTCTGTGAAATAGGGTGAGTTCCCACTCCTTGCTTCCACACCTGTCCACCTAGCACTTGAAAAGCATGCAAATGCGAGTAGATAAATAGGTACCCCTTCGGGAGAAAAGGAACAGCAATCCATGTATCTTTGGCTGGCCACATGACCACAGAAGTGTCTTTGGACAATGCTGGCTCCCTTGGCCAAGAAACAGAGATGACCACTGTGCCTTTGGACATGACTGGACAGGGAAAACTTTACCTTTAACCTCTGTGAATTAGCATGTTTTCACTGAAGATGTGAAACACTCTGGAACGTGGCTTCCTTCAATTCACAAAGATGAGCATGTTACAAGATCGATTTTTTCCCCACAAAAAAAAACCCAACAGAAATAACAATTCTGCAAAGGTTTCTGAAAAGCTTTACTGCTCCGGAGTATCATATCATAATCTCCGACATTTATTTCTCAATAAGGGAAGATACCACAACTCCTTCTCTTCCTCCCTCCCTCCTTTCCTGAGGATTCTCATTCTTGTTAAACAAAATCTCACTTCTGCTAAATTATTCTCCTTCTGTTTTTTTTTTTTTTTTTTGGCCCCTCAAACAAAAGAGAATCCAAAGGAAGATTCTTAAGGAAGATCCGAAATATTATTTACCCCTGTTAAAAGAAATGACGCAGGCCCTCCAAATGGCAAACCAGAGAGGATAATCCTAACAAGACGGATAAAGACTAGAAATCGTGCATTTCAAATGGAAGAGGCGGTCGTTGCAACTCTCTGCCTTCCACTAATGGATCATTCTTACATAACTACAAGGTCTGTAATTCCAGATCAATCTGGGGCAGATTTAGGAAGCCGTTGGTAATCCCGATTGAAAACTTAGGAGCACAACCGAGGAGTGCACAACCATCAAATTGCGAGAGTCAAAAATAGGACAGTGCCCAGATGAACAGCAAGCATTTCTCGGCCCCGTTTGGGTTTGACTTTAGCAAGAGATTTTGCTGCGATATAGAAGGCTGTGGATCAACTTAGGGACTTAAAGGAAAGGAAGCAGAAATACAAGAGGAGGGGAAAAGGGGGGCAGGGCACTACACAACACAGAGATTGCGCAGAGCCTTCGGAAATCTTGTAAAATGAGAAGGAGCAAAATGGACCGATTCTGAACTATTTTTCAACCAGCTACCTCCTTCGAAGCATTGTTGCTACAGACCGGACATAATCAGAGTGAAACTCCGATGCTGTCCTATCATCTACCCAAGGAAGGTCAATTATTCTGCTAGAAAGGCCACGACCATCTGCCCAGCATAATTGAAGTCTTTTTTTTTTCCCTGTTATTTTTTAGAAGAATTCCCAACAACTGGAAATCTGAACGAGTTGAATTTTGAAACCGCTCGGGCGCTCTTGATGTCAAATTCTCTTCCAAAATGAGGCTTCATTTAAACTTTCTATTTAAGAACTGATCTGATTATACAGGCTGTCCTCAACTTCAGTTTGATTAGTGACCTTTCAAAGTTACAACAAAATTGAAAAAAGAGAGATTTATGGCCATTTTTCGCACTTATGATTGTTGCCGCATCCCCATCACGTGATCAAAATTTGGACGCTTGGCAGCTGACTCATATTTATGATGGTTGCAAAGTCCCAGATTTACTTAACAATCATGTTACTAACTTAACAACTGCAGTGCTTCACCTAACTGTGACAAGCAAGTTTGTAAAATGGGGGAAAATTCACTTAGACACCATCCCACTTTTGTTGGTTTGTGTACTATGGTGATACCATGTGACTGCAGTAGTGTGTTGGTGGTTTCTGAGATTTCTTGGTGTGTCTGTTTTGTGGTTCCACGGCAGGAGGTGCAGACGGCTGAGTTCTCGGAGAGCGAGGACTCAAATGAGGGGCCTGCATGTGATGTAGGGATGGGGCCAGGACCATCAGGGAGTAGAGCGCTGCCTTCAAAGATTGTGGAGGCTGGCAGCAGTGAGGAAGAGGCCTCCGAGGAGCCTGTGCCCAGTGTGTGTGTGCGCGCAGGGCTGCTCGAAGGAAAGAGCAGCTACAGCAGCATAGGCAACTCAGGAGTAAGTCTGTAAGGTAATGGCCCCTCCCTTAAGAGATAAAAGCCAGCTGAGAAACCGGAGTTCTTTGCAGGAAGCAAAGAAGTTTTGCACTCAAGCCCTGTGGACATTCGGAATATCTTGGTTGGTGTTTGGAAACTCTTTGTGCTTGAAATATCTCTTAGTAGCTTTATCTATTGTTCTTGGCAGCCTTGCACAACCTTGGCAAGGCTGGTTCTTATCAGAGACAATTAGTTTGAAGCAGCCTTTTAACCGGGAAGGAACAGAATTCGTAAAGAATCATTAAAAGGTTTTGCTATTACCTCTGTTTCGTGTTTGTTTCCTTGGAACAAGGTTTGGGTCAGAACAGGGTTATGCTTTTCATGGGTTGAGCAAACCCCACCCTCACCAGCACTGATAATATTACCTAGTCAGGTAAGGAAACGTCTACAGGGAAACAACCTAGTAAGGACACCACAGTTCAACCCTGAACTACATATATTCTCTTCTGTTGGAACAGTGAGAAGGTGACTTTTTGTCCAATTTTATGCACTTTCCTTATGGCTACAATAATTACAATTCCTGCTTCCCATTAATGACTGTTATCCTTGTTCTAAAAAATCATGTTGATCTCTCTTATCTAATTTCATGTTAGCAGATCTTTAACTGGAAACACAAAACTGATCCCGGTTACGTTCTCATTAATATCTACCAGTTATTATCATCAGCCCCCAATTACATATTAGACACAAATTATAAAACTCAACATTTACAGCACTGGCTCCCATTTGGTGCTGTTTTGTGAGTGTTCTCACTGTGATTGTTCAGCTGGCCGAGTTGCAATCTTTTAATATTTAGTGTGCAGATATATTCTCACCTCCTGGATTTAAAAAATAATAATAATCAGAAGAAGGATGCCAATTCTGTATTGCCCCACTTATTATCAGATGCAGGGTGCTGAAGGGAAGCTTGCAAACTGAAAAATAAAAGAATAAAAACTACATTTATTTTGGAAAGGAGGAATTCAAAGCAGTTTCCTTTGATTGGAAGTTGACTGGCTTGTTCTGCACTGTAAGTCTTATTTATACCAATGGAAGAAGAATTGTGGTCTAAGGGCAATTGAATGTATGTTAGCAGGTATTCAGATGATAAACAAAAGATTTTACAGGTAATCCTTGACTTCCAACAGTTCATTTCATGACCATTTGAAGTTACAATGGCACTGTGATGACCCGGGGCATGGCACAAAAACAACAAAGTCACAAAAATAGGTAAACTCCCTTTAATACCTCCAACTTGGCCCCCAATGTTCAGTTATCATCGGCTGGAGAAAAAAAATCTTTCAAGAACAGTTTTTAAAGGGAATAAATTCCATCCAAACTCAAAGGACATATAAATTATAAACAAAAACCAACACAAACCACATTGCAGGATAAGAGATTGAAGACGTCAAAAGATAACGAAATACACACACTTGGATGTACGCCAGAACTCAGATAAGATTTGACAAACCAGAATAATTTCGCGCTTTGCTTTGAGCAACTTTGCTGTGTGCAGTTTGCCCTTTTAAACAGTCTTCCCAGCTGGAGCCAATGAAGGGGATCAGGGCCCTTTCCTCCCCCATAAACCATTCAACTCCCATTGCTCCTTTATCCGTTCCTCCCTGCGTGTCCTAGGATGAACAGGAGGTGGGCCTGGGTCTTCCTCTGAATGCCCAGCCAGACTGTACCCTTCCACAGTTTCCTCCACAGCCACCAGAGCCACACTCCCACTCCCTGTCAGCTGTTCCACCTCTCCCTCAGAATCAGTTTCCAACAAGGGCATGACAGGCACTGAAAAATGTGGTTTATAACCATTTTTCACACTTACAGCCGTTGCAGCATCCCATGGTCATGTGATCCAAATTTAGACACTTGGCAGCAATTGACTCGTATTTATGATGGTTGCAGTGTCCTGAGGTCAGGTGATCCCCAACTGGGATCTTCTGACAAAGTCCAAGTCAATGGGGAAGCCAGATTCACTTAACAACCATGTGACAAACCTAACCACAGGAGTGACTCACTTAACAACTGTGTGGCAAGATAGGTCATAACACAGGGCAAAACTTACTCGACAACTGCCTCACTTAGCTTGGCAACAGAAATTTTGGGCTCAATTGTGGTCATAAGTCAACGTTACCTGGGTGCAGGCAAGCATACGAGGGCATCAGTGTATGTTAAAAGACAGGTTTACAATTTTCACACCGCAGCTATGATTCCAACACATTAATATAATAGCAATCACCCTTAGACTTATATACTGCTTCACAGTGCTTTTACAGCCCTCTCTAAGCAGTTTAAAGAGTCAGCCTGTTACCCCCAACGATCTGGGTCCTCATTTTACCAACCTCGGAAGGAGGGAAGGCTGAGTCTACTTAAGGAAGGAAGGAAGGAAGGAAGGAAGGAAGGAAGGAAGGAAGGAAGGGAAGGGAAGGAAGGGAAGGGAAGGGAAGGGAAGGGAAGGGAAGGGAAGGAAGGAAGGAAGGAAGGAAGGAAGGAAGGAAGGAAGGAAGGAAGGAAGATAGCAATAGCCCTTCGACTAAGCGGTTTACAGAGTCAACATATTTGCCCTCAACAATCTGGGTCCTCATTTTACCCACCTCGGAAGGAAGGAAGGCCAAGTCACCCTTGAGCCCGGTGAGATTTGAACTGCCAAATTGCAGGCAGCCGGCAGTCAGCAGAAGTAGCTTGCAGTACTGCACTCTCACCACTGCGCCACCGTGGTTCTCTATAAACCAAGAGATGGCTTGAACATGAGTCTTTTTGGCAACGCACAGAAACATAGAAAATTCATGGCAGAAAAAGACCCCCAGAGTCCATCAAGGCTGGCCTATTGATTTTTTTTTTCATTTGTTTGTTTGTTTCAATTTATTTATTATTTTAATTCTTGGGGATATATATTATATTATATTATATTTTTATTTTATATTATTTGGCTCATCATAGTGAATGTAGTTTGCTGAATTTGCTAAAATCCACTCGCTTCTTCCTTGCTTGCCCCATTTTTCTCAGAGATCACCAAGGGCAGGATATTAAGTTTGGAATGAGGTATTTCTAAGTACAAGCATCCAAAGAAACTCCAAAATTCAAAGATAAAGATGCGCAAAGATGTTTAAATGTCTGGAGTTTACTGCCATCCCTCTATGGACAGTTATCTCCTTTAATCAATATGTTTTCTACCCAATTGGGGTTTCTCCTCTTTGTCTATTTCCTTCTCTGATCATTGAAGTTCCTTTTGCTGGAGAAGGACACAGGCCCAATCCTCGGAGGATTCCAAGCATGTGGGATTTGGGTAACCCCCTGGGATGAGTTTGAAGTCTATTGCACTGGCGATAGTGGATTCCACACGTTCGTCAAGAGTTTTGGAATACAGTCAACACGTGGGAGGCATACCAGCACTGGTGAAGCAGTGGAAGTTGGTTTTGAAGTCTTAGAAACAAAATTGATGTTGCTAGACAAGGGAATCTAGTGAGGAGCTTACGTTCTATGTTCGATCCATGGTAACAAAGCAACAAAGATGATTAGGGGACTGGAGGCTAAAATACACGAAGAACGGTTGCAGGAACTGGGTATGTCTAATCTAATGAAAAGGAAGACTAGGGATGACATGATAGCAATCCTGCAATATTTGAGGGGCTGCCCCAAAGAGGAGGGAGTCAAGCTACTCTCCAAAGCACGAGAAGGCTGGACAAGAAGCAATGGGTGGAAACTAATCAAGGAGAGAAGCAACTTAGAACTAAGGAGAAGTTTCCTGACAGTGAGAATAATTAATCATCTTGCTTTCAGAGGTTGTGGGCTCTACTACTGCAGCTTTTAGGGAAGAGACTAAAGGAAGAGGAAGAGGATAACCATTTGTCTGAAATGGTATATAGGGCTTCCTGCTTAAGCAAGAGGTTGGACTAGAAGACCTCCAAGGTCCCTTCCAACTGTTATTCATGTCAAGTGCAGGAAATCAGCAGTCCAGGCACAGTTCAGATGAATATGTATAGGTTTATTGTACACTAAAGCTCTCTACAAGAATCGGAACTACTAACAGTCAAAGCGAGATGACCGAGGATAAGAGTCAATGGAATTCAAGATCGGTTGCACTGTTCTGATCCAAACCTTGTTCCAAGGAAACCAACACGAAACAGAGGTAATGACAGCTGAATGGAATATAGTCCCTATGGATGCCTTACAGGTAACAGCAAAACCTTTTAATGATTCTTTATGAATGCCGTTCCTTCATGGTTAAAAGGCTGTTTCAAACTAATTGTCTCTGATAAGAAGGAGCCTTGCCAAGGTGGTGCAAGGATGCCAAGAACACTAGATAAAGTCACTAAGAAATATTTCAAACACAAAGTGTCTCCAAACACCAACCAAGATATTCCGAACATCCACAAGGCTTGAGTGCACAAACTTCTTTGCTTCCTGCAAAGAACTCTGGTTTCTCAGCTGGCTTTTATCTCTTAAGGGAGGGGCAGCCTTACTCCTGAGTCGCCTGTGCTGCTGCAACTGTTCTTTCCTTCGAGCAGCCCTGCGTGCACACACACTGGACACAGGCTCCTCAGGAACATCTTCATCATTGCTGCCAGCCTTTACAATCTCCGAAGACAGCACTCCATTCCCTGATGGTCCTGGCCCCATCCCTGTATCACACACAGGCCCCTCATCTGAATCCTGGCTCTCCAAGACCTGAACCATCAACACCTGCTGCCAGCGAAGCACAGCATGGACTGAGATGTCACGAAAGGACTCGAGACTGATGACGCATTTGGCCCCTCCCTCCAACTCAGCTTTTTGTTATCGTATCAGGTTATCTGATAAGCTTTTTGTTATCTTATCAGGTTATCTTTTACAACTCTTTTCTGTTATCTGTAATTTTCTCTGAAATAAAGGATGCTACCTCAGAATATGATAAGGAAGAGGTTGGAGGAAGACTTTCAGATTAAGCATAAGAAAATACTTAGAATGGGCCAACGGATAGGTTGCAATTGAACCCATATGGAAACAGGCTTGTTGGTACTTATTACTGAAAAGGAGCTATTTTACAACTGAACTTTAGAGAAAATGCCAAAAGGAGTATCTGGTTCAGGAATAATTGACCATTTAAGGTAGGGATTTTTTTTTTAATGTTAAAATGGGAATAGCAAATTCAAACTGAACAGCCGGCCCAGAAAATGTCAAAAGGTTCACGGTGAATAAGTTCAACTGATTTATGTCCGAAGAGGTTTTTTTGTAATTTCACTGGCAATTTCTTCCTTATTTCAGGCTAGATGACAAGAAAAAAAAAAACAATGGGAATGGGCCACCGAACATAGATTTCCACCTCTCTTTAAATTCAAGGCCTGAGCTGTCTTCTACACATCAGACAACGCTTTCCATTCAAACCCTGGCTGCTATTGTTATTTGATTTAGCACTAACAGCATATGTGGCATTGAGGGACCAGATTAAATCTGATTAGGGATTTCTGCTTTCTGGGGGGAAAAAAAAAATTAACTAATGAATCACTCTGCTCTCAGCTCCAATTAATATTAAAGGCTATTAGATTGGTTTGAAGACATTACAGGAAAGAGCATCTTGGTAGAAGGAAATCAGAGGGGCAAAGAACATTGGGATGAAATCTATCTATCTATATATAGAAGTGAAATACCGTTCACGCATCATCACAAAATCTCCAGAACCGTAAAGCCTATAAACTTGAAATTTGGCGTGTATGTTCCTCTTGGTTTCTAGGTGCTCACTAAGAAAGGATTTTCGAAATGACCATCAGAGCATTAGTATTACCTATATTATTATTATTAACACGCTCTGATGCTAAGGAGTTTTACTCCCCCTCCCCACCTGAAAAGAAACCTGTTCCAAACACAAGCAGAGGAGAGGAGTTTCAGCTTCAGAGCACCAAGCAGCTTTAGTCTAGAACAGTTGAGCTAAGCCATGGCCAGGCTCCTTGCTGTCTCCTTCTTGCTCACACAGCAAATACTGTTTCAGGTTCCAAACAGCCCCCAACTCTCCCACACACTGACAGGACCTTAGCCAAATGAATCCCGATGGATGCTGGTAGGCAGAGGCAGAATTTCCTCCCCTTCTTTTCCTCCTCAAAAACTAAACCTGACCACATAGTTTCGTAACGAAGCTAGTATATTTATAGTCGTTTTCTGACCTGGTCTCACACCTCTTGCTGCTCTTCAAATGTGGTTGGATAACAATTTCCAGCAAAGGGAGACCACCTCTCCATGACCTATGGGTATTGTAACTGAGCAACATCTGAAGAACCACAGAACATTAGCAACGTTTGCTAGAAAAACATGGATACTACAGAAACAAGTTTTAACGTAGGGAGTCCTCGGCTTACGACCCCAATCGGGCCCAAAATTTCCATTTGCTAAGCAAAAAAGTTGTTGAGTGAGCTTTGCCCCATTTCACAGCCTTTCTTGCCATGGCTTGATAAGTGCGTCACCACAGCTGTGACGTTCATGACACAGTTGTTAAGGGAATCTGGCTTCCCCGTCGACTTTGATTCTCAGAAGGTCGCAATAAGAGGATCACGTGATGCCGGGACATGGCAACCATCATAAATACAGGCCAGTTTGCCAAGAGTCTAAAGGTTGATCACGTATCACCCCAGGGATGCTGCAACGGTCGTAAATATGAAAAAAAAAAGGTCTCCTTTTTCAGAAGCATTGCAACTTTGAATGGTTACTAAACAAACTGTAGTTAAGTCAAGCATATTCTATGGTGTTCACAATTCCATTTTTAGAGCATCAACACCAAAAATCAGCACCAAAACCCTAGCCACTATAGAAAACCCCAGCCACAGAATTATCAGAGAAGCCATAGAGATTGAAAAAAGACCTGAAAGCATGAATAGAAGAGATGATTCCACCAGACTGTCAATCATTTAGAAGCCTGCACTCACAAACAAAAAAATCTCCACACCACAAGCCAGGCAAACACCTGGGCACAAACAGATCCCCCCTGATACCTCCAGCTCAAATACACCCCAACAAGGCACCCAGATGAAACCTAGCTTCCTAACAAATGATAGCCATCCATTTACTCGGAGCCAAGCCGCACTAAAAGCCTCCAATACAGGAACACAATGTTGCCAGCCAGTCAAGACACAAAAAAGCCACAAAACAGACAGAAGATATTAGAAACACCAATCAAGCAGAAAACAGCAAATTCCAAGACCAATAAACACAGACCAAGACTCCCAACCAATCAGGATGAAGAAAAAACCATTCTGGCACAGCAGTAGGCTAGCCCCAAATTTAAAACTGAAACAACTGTAAAAGTCTGACTCACAGATGAACACTATACAGAAGCCTGATGATGGCAGATGAGATTCTGCCGAAATGTTGCTATAACTTTAAAAGCACAACTATAATGACGTGGGAAAATACCCAAAAAAACCTGAATACCATACATGTAAGTACCCATGAAAACTTAAGAAAACATATATATATGGAGGAAATAAGGCTTAACAATGAACTCCAGATGATTAATAATCTTGACTAGAATGATATTCAACTATTACTAACTTCTCAAGAAGATGGATTTTTTTAAAACCAAGATAAATAGCTGGCTTCTGCACCATTGTAACAGTGATTGCTCCGCCGATCTTTCAGATCAGACCAACAGGCTATATATCAGAAACACATGTCTTCTTTCACATCCAACTTGACTTCTGGAACAATGGGCAAAGAGCTTCAGACCAAACGAAAGGAGCGGGGTCGCCTGGAAGGCCAAATCAGATTTCATTTCATCTTTAATTAAATTAAGCAGCGATGTGCAATATGTTTCTAATTCAGACTGTTCCAGCTATGTCTGAGGATCAAGATGGCCTGTTTTGATAGGTTTGGAAATTGTTTTGAGATCAAAAGGGAGTGAGCATCCCCATTTCCCACTGAAGGACCTGGTTTCCACTCAAACGCTTTGAAGTCAAAACCCGTTGCAAACCCCAAGATTTTGCCATTTCAACAGAAGAGAATATGTGTGGCTCAGGAGGGAACCGTGGAGGTTCTTGCTCTTTTCTGGGCCTTGTTGTTGGTTTAAAGACATTTCAATACCTGACTAGCTTCCATCATCAGTGTGTTTCACTGATATTACCTAGTAGGGTAACCAAATGTTTGCAAATGAACAGCTCAGAGGGCATCGTGAACTCAACTTTCCCATTTATGAATGAATGCATGAAAGCAAAACAAGTTAAAGAATTAAAATCCAATCCAGTAAACAGTCTGATTTACGGGCAGGTAATTTGCTAGTGTTTTATATTTCTGAGAAGGAGTACACCAACTATTCTGATTACATAGAAACAGAGAAAACATATGGCAGAAGAAGACATAGGACACCGAATACCGTAAGAGATGGAGACGACCTTGGAGGCCTTCTAGTCCAACCCCCTATAGATAAATGGTGGTCTGGTCTCTCTGATGCAGCACCCACAACTCCTGAAGGGAAGCCATTCTGATGGTTAATTGTCCTCACCGTTAGGGAATTCCTCCTTAGTTCCAGGTTGCTTCTTTCCTTGGTTAGTTTTCATCTGTTGCTTCTTGTCCTGCCTTCTGGTGCTTTGGAGAATAATTTGACTACCTCTTCTTTAGGGCAGCCCCTCAAATATTGGAACACTGCTATCATGTCACCCCTGGTGCTTCTTTTCTCTAGACTGGCCATACCCAATTCCTGCAACCGTTCTTCAGATGTTTTATCCTCCAGCCTCCTAATCATCCTTGTTGCTCTTCTCTTCACTCTTTCCAGAGTCTCAACCAGGGGTGGGATTCTACCAGTTCGCACCTATTTGCTAGAACTGGTTGTTAACATTCTAAGCAGTTTGGAGAACCGGTTGTTAGAAGAAATTACTGGCCTAATCCTGTAAGGAAGGCAGGAAGGAAACATTCTGGTGTTGCTTACAGAAATTGCGTCTTCGTTAACCCTTATTACATTCTTGGCAGGACTAGATTTCCTGTCTCTGGAACTTCTCTGGAGTTGTTGTTTTTTTTTCCTCCTTTGCTGGTACTTTGCTTGTGTGGAGTGACCATTCAAAGTTACAATGGCACTGAAAAAAGTGACTTATGACCATTTTTCACACTTACGACTGTTGCAACATCCACACAGTCACGAGAGGCCAGGCAAGGAGATGCGTGCCACGATGTGAGTGATGTTGAGTTGGCCACATCCAACCAATAACATGACCACCAAGCCATGTCCACCCAGTCACATGACCATCAAGCCATGCCCACCACCTAAGCCACGCCCACAGAAACGGTTGTTAAAAAATTTGAATCCCACCCCTGATCTCAACATCTTCTTTATATCGTGGTGATCAAAACTGGACTTGCTATTCCAAGTGCGATCCACCCTACCTAATAATCCTTTGAGTTCGTTTTTTGTTTTCTTTTCAACTACTGAATTTATTGGTTTTAGTTTTAGTTTTTATATTTTATTCTTCTTTTTTTTTTATTTGAATGATAGACATGTGTTCATCCCAGCCATGTTACTAATGACTGACCACTTTTGGAAGTTGATTCCAAACTTCTGCTAGTCTTTCTGTGCGCAGTAATCCTTTTCAACATTACTCCCGAACTTCGCTCCTGTCCGTTTGAGATTGTGCCCTGTGGTCTTGATTTTTGTTCAGTAGTGAAAAAACTGCCTTCTAGAACCCTTATTCACACCCTTAATATGTTTAAAGGTTTTAACCGCATCCCCCTTTTCCCTTCCGTCCTCCAGGCTGTACAGATCCAGTTCCCCCAGTCTCTATCTCCAGTTGGTTTTCCAGTTTTGAAATGTGGTTTTTCTAATGCCAATATTCTAACACTTAAAAAGCCCAGCAAAACACTTTTTTCTTTCTTTCTTAGACTGAAACTTTTAGAGAACCTCAAGAACAGATGGAAGCCTACTCGAATTCACAGTGAAACGGACGTTTAAGAGCACTTGTGAAGATAATTATGGAAGTTTGTCTTTCAGACTTCAAAAGTGCTTTAAACTGGAGTCAGATGTCTAAGACTAATGGCCTCAAAAAGAATATACAATGAATGAAACAGAAGATCCACAGCACCTCAGGGAACAGGAACATTTTAACAAGTCTCTTGAAGAGAAGAACAGCCACTGCAAATCCAATCCTAACCAGGACATATTTCTCCCCAAGTTTAATTAAGATTAAATCCCTGCATCCTTTTAATACCATCCTTCTGCAGTTGAGTGGATCATATATAGACTGTGTCATGTCTCTCGGTATCTTCATTGCAACTTGTGATTGAAGTGCTGGAGCCCATCGTCAGGGAACTTTTCTCACACCATTTTGTGTGTGTGTGTGTGTGTGTGTGTGTGTGTGTGTTGCTGGGTTTGTTTGCTGGCTGACGGCTGCAATAAGTTGAAAAGGAATGCCACTTACATGTCCTCTCCCACCCAACTTTTGAATAAAAGCCATCCTCCCACACCCCGAAAACTGCCACTCAGGACAGAAGACCAAAAATAGCCCTCTCCCAAAGGGCTAAATGGATCTTGTGACACGTGCAGCTCTCTAAATAGCATCGTTCTTGGTGTCCATTACATTCCTTAAGCTCAGCATGTGTTCCTCTTATATATATTTTTTTAAAACCCACCTCACCCATAAATGTCAACCAGTCACCATGCGGGTACAACATCCCAAGGCAGCAGCCTAGCTATATCCTCTTCATCTACCTGGCAACATCGTGACTTCTGTTCGAGCGATCGTCCCCAACTCAAGAAAGACTAAGTGGTCCGAAAAGAATGTCTATTCTCTGCCCCACCCAAATTATAAATAAATAAAACTAAAGAATGAATAAAAATAAGATTATTAAGAGTTAGAAAATAATAGATAAATAAATTGAAAAGAAAACAAAAAGAAGCAAAAACATTCGGAGGGCAAACTCAATGGACCGCCGGCTCCTTTTCCGCCATTTTCTGTGGTAAACTAGGATTGAGCAAACTTTTATTTACATGAAAGAAGGTGGATATATGTGCCCCAGGATCCAATCTGGGCCAGTCACCAGGGCAAGAAGTTTACTCTTCCAAACTTTTGGACTCGTGTGGGAGCCCATCCTCCTGGAACTTCTGTCTAGCAGAGTGTCTAAGGAGATTCTCAGATATCCAGGTCACGCTTGTTCCAAATTTTGCAGGATCTAATCTGGGTTGTTCACCAGGACCAAAGGTTTTGCCTTCCGAGTTAACTTGGTACTTTTTTTTTTAAACCGGCAGAGACAAAGTGTTCACTGGAAGAGCTTAAAAAAGCCACTTCATTAATAATCTATGTATAAACAATACAACTTCCAATTTCAGAGTATTTACAGTTGAATTAATTTAGCTGCCCATCTCACCAATGTGGCGACTTGAGGGGTGGGGAGCTTACTAGGGTACTGTATATGTAGAAGAAGGGGCAAATCCTGGGGGCGGAATCAAGAGAGGAATCAACTTAGAGTCCTTACGTTGCCACAAGGGAACTATGTCCAACCTCCTTTGAATTCTGCTAATACTTATATCGCTCTATAATGCCTTTGGTAAGACCACACTTGGAATATTTCATCCAGTTTGGGTTGCAACAATATAAAATGATGTTGAGAAATCTAGAAAGAGTGCAAAGGAGAGCAACAAAGATGATTAGGGGGCTGGAAGACGAAGCATATAAAAAACGGTTGCTGGAATTGGGTATGTCAAGTTTGGCAAAAAGAAGGACTAGGGGAGACATGATAGCAGTCTTCCAATATCTAAGGGACCATCACAGAAAAGAGAGGGTCAACCTATTCTCTGAAGCCCCTGTAGGCAGGACAAGAAGCAACAGATGAAAACTAATCTAAGCAACCTAGAATTTATAAGAGAGAAATTTCCTGACAGTGAGAACAATAAATCGGTAGAACAACTTGCCTTTTCCAGGTCACCCCAATTAATTCTACTCACTGTCTTATAGCATGTTGCTACCTTTAACCAGCAATGGCTGGCTGGCTGGCTGACTGGTGGCTGCTGCTGCTGCTGCTGCTGCTGCTACAAGCCAGCAATGGTGGTGGGTGGAAAAAGGCAGGAAGCAATGTAGCGCACATGCGCTATAAGGAGTGACTGGGTGGGGCGGAGCGGGACAGAGCAGGGCGGGAGGGGGGGAGAATGCCGTCAGTGATTGTTGTGCATGCATGCGATGTCGCGCATGCGTGATAAGAACTGACTGGGCAGGGAATGGAGGAGCGAGCAGAGAAGGGTGAGGCCAGACAGGTTCTCCAAACTACCGTTATTCGTAACAACCGGCTCTACCGAACCAGTGTGAACCGGTAGACTCCCACCCCTGATCTTCACCAAAAGTGAAACTACAACCTCTGAGGCAACCAAATCTGTTCACAGTTAAGTAGGGTCAGATTTAGAACAGCCCAACCCTGTGTCTCTTTTTCACCCTTTTGGAAAAAGGAAAGGCTCCGAAAGATCGCCGAAGAATATTCAGGATTTGCAGTCTTGATGGCCAAGTTGGCTTTCCAACAAATGACTAGGTAGCTAAAGTCTCCCATTATTGCCTCTTAGATGTTGTGGATGCTCCATCACAGGAGGGTTTTTAAGAAGAGACTGGCCAACCACTTGTCTGGAATGCTCTAGGGTCTCCTGCTCAAGCAGGGGGTTGGACTAGAAGACCTCCAGGGTCCCTTCCAACTCTATTATGATTGATTGATGTCTCTCCTCTCTTAGCTTCTGAAATTTGCTCCAGGACAAGATTATCCAAGAATCTGGCTTGTCAGCCCATCAGCACATGCTCCACAATAATGTCATCGTTGTTGTTTCCACTCCCTGGTGTTCCACTTCTCTTGACTCAAAACATGCACTCAAATTCCTGTATTTCTCAACCTGAGTGCATTTCCTTCACTTATAATGTTCTTCCTCCTCTACCGAAACCCCTATTTCCCTTTTAAAGAAATGGTGTCATTCCACCTTGGGAACCACCCATTTCAAGACTTGAAATTTGGGAGGTAGGTGAGGGGAGAGAAGATTTCAGGAAAAAATGGTGTTGGAGCCCAGAAGTTTTCCATTCTCGTTCATACCTTAACAGGTGCTCTCAACACAAAAATTCAACCCTGTTCCTTATGATAGCATTGTAACATCATCAGAAAACCTTCTGAAGTTCTCTTTATGGTCAAGTTGTGATTCCCAACTCTTTGGACTACATATAACTATGTTTACTCTCAAGGATTAAAAGCAATCTATATATATTCAATCAGCAATGATAGTTTTCTAAATAAACAAACTATGTTTACTATCAAGGATTCAATATAATCCAGATATATTCAATCATCAATGCTAGTTTGCTAAATAAACTATGTTCAATATCAAGGGGTCAATGCAATATAGATATATTCAATCACAAATGATAGTGTACTAAACTAAACAATATTTACTATCAAAGATTCTACACAATTAGATATATTCAATCAGCAATGCTAGTTTGCTAAACAAAACAAATTCTGTTTACCATAAAGAATTCAAAGCAATCTAGATACATTCAATTAGCAATGATAGTTTGCTAAACTAAACAAACTATGTTTACTATCAAGGATTGGAAGCAATCTGGAAATATTCAATCAGCAATGATAGTTTGCTAAATTAAACTATGTGTACCAACAAGGATTTGATGCAACCTAGATACGTTCAGTCATTAACAATAGTTTGCTGAACTAAAGAAACTATGTTTACTATCAAGGATTCAAAGCAATCACAATATATTCAATCAACAACGATACTTTGCTAAAGAAAACAGATATTTTTTCTCAAACTAACTGTTTTAAACTTGAAGCTTCTTCTTCTAAGAAGCTGAAGCTTCTTCTAAGTATGCAAACATCACATGAAAAATATGATCACTCCTTTTTACTACGTAAAAACAAAGTTAACCCCCAAAAGAATAACTTCTTTTGTGACAGGCAGATCGGACGGGAGAAAAATCGTCAAGACAACCAACTGGCACAAAAACTCTCCACCCTGCCCTGAACCCAAGGAAGCATTCGTTTGTACCTCCTTCGGTGTGGTTTTCCACAACAAGCTGGGAACTGCTGTGTCCTTAGAATCACTCCAGAGAGATGAGCCCAGGGTAAGAGAGTCATTGCAGGGCAGTTCCAGGAAGAAGGTTTCAACACGCCCGGGGATCACGCTGCTGTCCATCATTTTCCTTTTATAACAACAGGTATTTATACCCAAGAGAGCCAAGCTCGCGTGCAGCAATGTACGGGGTTCGGCAGCCACCTCCGTCTCCACACCGCTGACATGTCAGAGCTCAGAGAAATGCGGTTGATCCAGCATGCCACAAGGGTAAACAGCAACTCAGATGGATTTGAGGAACACGAAGCAAGAGAGATGTGCTGTTCGACTCCAGGCTTGCTTTATACATAGATGGGCAAAGGAATGGAGGCATAGAAAAAGAGTTGGGTTTGGTAAGGTTGAGATAAATAGAAGAAGGAGGGACAACACTGGGTGAAGAGGGTGGATAGTATCAAGGGTGTTGCTGGACTGTCCTTCGAAGAGCTATGAGCATATTAAGATGAAGAACAGAGAAGAACAATCAGGATGATTAGGGGACTGGAGGCTCAAACATACGATGAACAGTTGAAGGAACTGGGCAGGGCTAGTCTAGGGAAGAGAAGGACCAGGGGAGACAGGACAGCAGCCTTCCAATATTTGAGGAGCTGCTACAGAGAGGAAGGAGTCAAGCTATTTTCCAAGGCACTCGAAGGCCAGACAAAGAATAATGGATGGAAACTGATCAAGGAGAGTCTCAACCTAGAAATAAGGAGGAATTTCCCGACAGGGAGAACAATCAACCCATGGAACAGAAGTTGCCCTCGGAAGTTGTGAGGGCTTCATCCCTGGAGGCTTCCAAGAAGAGAACGGACTGCCCTCTGTCAGAAATGGTGTAGGGTCTCCTGCTTGGGTGGGGGGGGGGTTGGACCACTAGATGACCTACAAGGTCCCTTCCAATTCTGTTAATCTGTTAAACAGTTCTCCATGTGCTCTCGAACAGTTGAGACAGATTTACTAGAACGAATGTGAAGCGATAGTACTCAGTGACTGGTGAGACCACACCTGGAATACTGGAATACCGAAGCCATCTTAGAGTTTTTGTGTTGCCACACTGGAGCGAGGGACAGGAAGGGGGTGGATTAGAGACAACTGGGATTGTGTAGTCAATTAAAAAAAAAAAAACCTTTCCCAAGACTTTTTCCGGGGAACCAAGGACATTCTCGCACCTAGCTGTGGGAAGGAGGAGTGATGTCACCAGACCAGCAGATGCTGCTGTGATTGGGCCGTGTGACTGATTGTTTGGGGTTAAGGGAAAAACTTTTAAATAGGTGAAAACTGAGGGACCCTTCAGAGTTGGTTTTCATCAGATAGGTGCCAATATGATATTTCTAATAAAGCTATTCTTTGAGGAATTTGCCTGCCTCGGAGTCCTTACTTGTTAATGGATTTAACAGAGTCAAAAAGAGGGCTGTGAAAATATCTACACTCCTCTCACATCCCGGACATAAACTGTTTCAACTCCCACCCTCAAAATGACGCTATAGGGCACTGTACACCAGAACAACTAGACACAAGGACAGTTTTTTCCCAAAGGCCATCACTCTGCTAAACAAATAATTCCCTCAACACTGTCCAACTATTTGCAAAGTCTGCACTACTATTTCTATTAATCTTCTCATCACTCCTTATCACCCATCCCCTCCCACTTGTGACTGTAGGACTGTAACTTTGTTGCTTGTATCCTAACAATTTATATTGACTGTTTCCTATGGTTTTATTGCCCATTTGTGCCCTATGACTGTCATGAAGTGTTGGACCTGATGATCGTTAACTCTTGACGAATGTATCTTTTCTCTTTATGTACACTGAGAGCATTTGCACCAAAGACAAATTCCTTGTGTGTCCAATCACACTTGGCCAATAAAGAATTGTATTACTATTCTATTTATTACTGACATCGGGTTTGGTTACCACAATACCCCCCAAAAAAAAGAAAGATATGAGACCCTAAGAAAGAGTGCAGAGAAGAGCATCAAAGATGATACTGGAGACTTAAAAACATACAATGAACAGGAATTGGGTACGTCTAGTCTAACGAAGAGAAGGCTTTAGGGGAGACATGTTTGCCAACTTCCAATATTTGAAGGGCTGTCACAGAGAAGAAGCAGGGGGTCAACTTATTCTCAATAGAACCTGAGGGCAAGAGAAGAAGTAAAGGATCATTAAAGAGACGTCCGACCTGGAACTAAGGAGAAATTTCCTGATAATGAGAATCAGTAGAACAACTTGCCTCCTAGAATTGCGAAAGCTCCAACATTGGGGGCTTTCAAAAAGAGATTGCACAGCCATTTGTCCAGAATGTATACCATTTCCTGCTCCAGAAGGGGGTTGGCTAGAAGACCTCCAAGGTCCCTTCCAACCCTATTATTCTATATTCTAATTGTGTCAAAATCCCTTCCAACAGTTTAAAGTTAACAATGGGTATTAAGGGCCCAGAAATAAGAGGATTCTTCATACCAGAACAACCAGGGATGTGGTCACAGGCATCTTTCTAAACATTCACTACACTACCACAACTGACTACAACCAAGTATTTATTTTTCAAGCCAGGTCAGTTCTGGAATATTATTTCAACTGAAAACTTAACAGAAAACAGCCTTTTGTTTTCGTTTGAATTAAGCATGTGGTTGTTTTTCCCCAGCACTTCAAGAAAGAATCTGCATTAAACTTGTATTTTAGTTTTAAATCAATGGATTTATTTGTTAATCAGTTAAAAGGGAGCTAATTACTCAGGAAAAAAAAATTGCTTGCATTTCCGACTGCTTAATAATAGAGCGTTTTATACACAACATTTTTCCTACCTATTTTCTTTTGCGTAAATCTGCTTTTAACGTTAAAAACGATTACACTGTAATAGATGCAAGGTTAAGATGCTCAATAAATTGACTCTGTTTCCATAGTTCAGTGTTTTTTAATACATTGAAAGGCATACAATTATCATCCTAATTAATAAAGCACAATAAACGTCTTATACCACTTCTGGGATTAGGAGTTTAAATTACAGAGTTAGTTTACAGTACTTCTCAACTTACGACCAAATTGAGCCCAACATTTCTGCAGCGAAGCGAGACAGTTATGTGAATTTGGCCCTGTTTTACAAGCTTTCTTGACACGGTGGTGAAGTAGTCACTGCAGTTGTTAAATTAGTAGCACTGGTCACAAAGTTAATCTGGATTTCCACTGACACTCCAACCGTCATAAACACAAACTCACTCCCAAGCATCCGAATTCTGATCACATGACCATGGGAATATTGCAACGGTGTTAAGATTGAAAAATGGTCATAAATCACTTTTTTTTTCCCAATGCCGTTGTAATTTCAAAAGCTCACTTAAAACAAACAGTTGCAAGTCAAAGGCTACTAAATACCGTGTTTCTCATATAATAAGGCCGGGTCTTATTTTTTTTTTGAGCCCCGAAAAAATGGCTAGGCTGTCTTTTTGGGGGTGACTTAATTCTCCCCCCTTGCATCTTTGGGCAGGCGGACGGGCGGCGACGGCTTGGATGTTGACCTCGGCGTTGGTGGGGCACTTCGTATCGGGGTCAACGCAGGCAGCACCATATCCGGGTGTGCAACAAAAGTACTTCCTAACGGCAAGCCCCCCCACCATTCCCCCCCATTTCCCATGTTTTAATATAGGCCTTAATTTGTGGGGGAGGGGCTTAATTTCATTTCATGCCTATAAAACATGCTGGGACTTCCTATTGGGGGAGGCCGTATTGTTGGAGAAACGGGGTACAAGGACAAACCTTCATGGCCATCAAGTAAATCAGATCTCCAAGCTTGAATTGTGTCAAGGAACAATTTTCCACCTCTCTATATAAAAGTGAAATGCCACTCAGGCATCGTCACAAAAGCTCCAGAACCGTAAAGCCTACAAACTTGAAATTTGGCGCGTATGTTCCTCTTATGCCTCACTAAGGAAGGATTTTTCAAAATGGCTTCTAGGTGCTCGCTAAGAAAGGATTCTTCAAAATGACCCTTAGAGCATTTAGAGTATTTCATATATTATTATTATTAACACGCTCCGATGCTAAGGAGTTCTACTCCCTCTCCCCACCTGGAAAGAAATCTCTCCCCGATGCAAAACACAAGCAGAGGAGTTTCAGTTTCATTTTCACAGCAGCAAGCAGCTTTAGTACAGAACAGTTGAGCTAAGCCATGCCCAGGCTCCTTGCTGTCTCTTTCTTGCTCACACAGCAAAATACTGTTTCAGATTCCATGTTTCGGTTTCCAAACAGCCCTCAGCTCTCTCACACACTGGCAGGATGCTAGCCAGATGAATACCGATGGATGCTGGTAGGCAGAAGCACAATTTTACCTCCTTATTTTCCTCCCCCAAAATGTAAGCCCCACCACATAGTGTAGAGCTAGTAAATATATGGGAAAAATGGAATGACGTTAAAAGATAACCCCCTTGAGTTTCACAGAAGAGTCGTAAGAGAGGATTGTTGGAGGGAGGTGTTTTTTGGACTTCCATGCTAGCTTATCATTAGGCCTGCCTATTTATGAGGGTCAACATATTAAGCCAGATCTAACCCCTGTTTCCTGCAGATGTTCTCCTCTTGTTCTAATGATTATCTTAGAAGCCGGAGAAGGCATGTGAGCAGTTGCTTAGCAACCATCCTCTTTTGCTTCAAGGTAACTTAGAGGCAGTAGGAAGATAAATAGATGAATTGCCTCGAAGCCATCTGCAAACTCCTATCCGGCGCACTCAACTGAAGCATGAAGACGATTTAATACTAAAAACCACAGGAAGCCCTGCGTGCCCTTAGAATTGCCCTCTGTCTCTCTTTCTTGAAAGGTACCAAGCAGCTCCCAACAAAGGAACAATGAAAGCATCACCTTCGGTAGATGGTCTCAAAAGAGGAGCTGCTTCTTAGTGGGATTAGGCCCTTAATACGCCTTAGCCAGTAAGTTCCCTCCTGCTAATTATTCCCCTCTCTTTTCTTTTACAATAACACTGAACATCTATCAAAGTAACAGAATAACAGAGTTGGAAGGGACCTTGGAGGTCTTCTAGTCCAACCCCCGGCTCAAGCAGGAGACCCTAGACCAAGGGTCTTCAAACTTGGCGAGTTTAAGACTTGTGGCCTTCAACTCCCAGAATTCCTGAGCTAATATGAATTGGAGGAGGAATTCTGGGAGTTGAAGCCCACAAGTCTTAAAAGCCGTCAAGTTTTGAAGACCCCTAACATGGGGGGGCCTTCAACATCAGCCATTTTAAGACTTGTGGCCTTCAACTTCCAGAATTCCCGAGCTAATATGAACTGGAGGAGGAATTCTGGGAGTTGAAGGCCACAAGTCTTAAAAGCCATCAAGTTTTGAAGACCCCTGCGGTAGACCATTCCAGACAAGCAACTTCCCAATCTCTTCTTCAAAACATCCAGTAGAATTTGATTTCAAATCACGTGAGGTGTTAACAAACTTAGTAAGACCACAATTGGAATACCGCATCCAGTTTTGGTCACCACATTACAAAAAAAGATGTTGAGACTTTGGAAAAAGTGCAGAGAAGAGCAACTAAGACAATTAAAGGCCTGGAGACCAAAACGTATGAAGAATGGTTGCCGGAACTGGGTATGGCCAGTCTAGAGGTATGATGGGGGACATGATAGTAGTCTTCCAGTATTTGAAGGGCTGCCACACAGAAGAGTGAGTCAACTTATTTTCCAAAGCACCAAGAAGGTAAGACAAGAAACAACGGATGGAAACTATTCAAGAAGAGAAGCAATCTGGAACTAAGGCCAAATTTCCTGACAGTTAGAACAACTAACCAGAAGAATAGCTGGCCTTCAGAAATTGTGGGTGCTCCATCGCTGGAAGTTTTTAAGAAGAGACTGGATAGCCACTTGTCTGAAATTGAGCAGAGGGCTGGACTAGAAGATCTCCAAGGTTCTGTCCAGCTCGATTCTGACTCAGTGATGGAGCAGCCACAACTTCTGAAGGCAAACTATTCCACTGATTAATTGTTGTCACTGACAGGATATTTCTTGGTAGTTCTGGGTCGGATCTCTCTTTGATTAGTTTCCAGGAGGTTCTGCCATCATATCTGGAGGACCAAGAGATTAAAAATGATCTAAACTGAATTCAACCAAATCCAGCTTCTTCTTCTTTTTCTAGTAAAATCTTGTGGTTCATAACCTAATCATGAGCACGGTGAGACCCAGAACGAAAAAGGAGAAACATTTGCCCAACTACAAAATTGTAGCTGGCCCAAAACACCCCACAATTTATCAATAACGGTGCCATAAAGACATTCATAAGGTTCATATTCTCTCAGGGTTAACTCAAGCCCATCAACAAACTGTCATCCCAATGATTAACGGCAAATCTTCAATTCCAATAGCTTCTTCTCCTAGCTCTTTCCTTTACCTAGAGAGAAACTGGAAGCTTAAATTCCTCGGACTGTCATTGTGCCTGGAGCAAATTATTTTGCACAAACTATTCCTCACTTCGAAACAGAGACTAATATTTGCAAGCCTGGCTGGAAAGTATAAAAAATCATCCCTTCATCTGATATACTACAATATCCTTTAGTGACCAATGAGGTCAAAAGCCATTTAATTATTTAAAAGCAGATTATTAATTAAACATTACATTACCCATACTAATTTTTTTGGAAAAAAATAGAAATCACAATGGTCAAATCCAGCTAGTAACAGTTACTTCCACTTGCAATTTCTGTAGAAATCTGAACACCTGTAGAGCGGCATAATCAAGTGATATTATTCTCTGTATCATTGAATGACTCACCATTTAGGAGTAAAATTGCTGGTTTGAGTTATCTCTCCCACTTGCTTGTCGCTAAGAAAGGCAAATGTGATCTCACACAGTAAGTTCCTCAGATTCTTTCTGGATGGGAAGAAAAGAAGGCAAAAAAAAAATGTTTTCTTTTAAATATTATTCCATGAGAACCTGTCTCTTGCAGCCTTGAACTCAACAACAAGCCTCTGAGAAAACTTGAAGTGGAGAAGTGGAGGAAATAATTGATAATGAAGTGGAGAGATAATTGAATTGAAAGAGCATATTGTTCTCCACCAGTACTCCTCCACATACAACAATACATTCAGGGACTGTTCGAAGTTACGACACTGAAGAAAGTGACTTATGACCATGTTTCAGACTTATGAACATTCATTGCAGCATCCCCCTGGTCACATGGCTTATATTCGGACGCTTGACTAGTGACTCACATTTATGATGGTAGAATGTCTTGAGGTGATCCCCATTTGCAACCTTCTGACAAGCAAGATGAATGGGGAAGCCAGATTCACTTAACGACTGTGGCGAGAAAAGTCCCAAAACTCACTTGACAAATTTCTCCAAATTTCTCACTTAGCAACAAAAATTGGGGGGGGGGGGGTCAGTTGTGCTCGTAAGTCAAGGACCTGCATTTCCCTTTCTATGAAGGCCAAGAATTATTTCCACTCCTTACTAAGCATCCTGGTCATTTCAATTGGTTTTATCTCAATAAGATGTTCGTATCAGATCAATCTGAATTTATTTCCTTGCTTTTATTTCCTTGACCAAAACCAAGTACTGCTCTGTGCCATAAGCCACGGTATTAAATCTAATGCTTTTTCGATATTTTAGAATAGCAACATTTTTTTTTCTTTTCTCTTAATGAATTGTGGCCCTTTTGTGTTTTATCTGCTGGTCTAAGACTAGATAAGGATTTGGTTTGATTTGAAATTGGAAGCTCCCTTCCAGATGTCCCTACAGCAGAAATTCTTCTTCTGCACTTTAATTTCTGTAAGAGAAAGATTTTTTTTTCAGGTGCCAAGACGTGAAATTGTGAAGATAGAATTTTTCATTCTTGCTTTAGACGAGGATCTTTCATTCATAAGAGAAAAGTATCAGATGCTATTTTTTCCCTCTTTCTAAGAAGTAAAGCTTCTATCGTGCTTGGATTTATGATTTCATCACTATGTTGCCCAAATGAGTACATTGCTTGAGTAGATGTCTTCTCTGTTCTTCAAACTGGCCACACGTGCATTGTTAAAATTAAATACATTTCCCATTTTTATTAAACATAATACTCCAAAGGCCATTTTGCACATTACTACGTAAGCAACAGGCTCTGGCTGACACTGTATTGTTCTGAATGTGTACATGTTTTAAAAGACATTTGTGGTTGTCCTTTTGTGGTTCTTCTTGTTGTCATCTCTGTGCCCATTGAATAGGCAGCGGGTGTTTGGAAAATTCAACACTAACCACCATGGAAGAATTTGATAGTTTGGGTCAAAATGGATGAATTGATTTCTTTTGATTAGAGAAAGACATAATTATTGATGACTGGAATTCTGCCAGTGATGGACTTCATGAAAAAAAAAAGAACTTGTGTTGTTGATGATTAGACAAGTTGGATTACAGAAACATACAACTATAGAGAGAGAGCCCCAAAGGTGCTTTTTTCAAGAGGCAACTGGACTTTCTGGTTTTTCTTTGAAGACATTTCACTCCTCATCCAAGAAGCTTCCGAAGATCTGAAGAAGCTTCTTGAGACGAGAAGTGAAACGTCTTCTAAGAAGAACCAGAAAGTCCAGTTGCCTCTTGAAAAAGCGCCTTTGGGACAATCCTGACCTGGATGACTGAGAAGCTCCATAGATATATATATATAGAGAGAGAGAGAGAGGTTAAAATAAAATATATACTTGTGTCTGCTGGGAAGAATATTGAATGGGAGAAAACTTTCTCTTCTATTTTTTCAACTTTACTTACACTTTGATCTTTCTTTGATTTCTTTCATTTTTCTTTCTTCTTCCCTGCTTTGCTTTAGTTTGCCCTAGTTTTATCTTTTTGTTTAAAAGTTAAAAGTTTAAAAAGTTTTAATAAAAATTGTATATGGAAAAGAGGTAGAGAAGAGAAGGGAAATGAAAGGAAGAGGGAAAGGAAGGGGAAGGAAGGGAAAGAGGAGGGAAGGGAAGGGAATAAGTTCTTTGGGTTTTCTCACAGCAAAATCAGAATCACTGTTCAGAAAGTTTTCTATCAAGACTTGGCAGCAAACCTACTGTTGCCAGTATCATCTACCAACAAGCCAGTCCCAGTGTCTTCTGTTACTATACTTTAGGTTTTTTGTTCATTCTAGTTACAAAGCAGGTGTTAGCATCTAGCCAACCTTGATCTTCAAAAAGCTAAACAGTCTTCAGGGGATATTCCAGGACTATAGTCTAGTTGAAAAACTCAAAAAAACCCAGCATCTCAATGGAAGACAACCCAATTCCTTATATTGTTGTCAAGAAAACTGCCACCTCATCAGCACTATTTTAACATTCAGTTTAGATAAATTAAGGGACAAAATACATCGGTTTGACCCAGTTTTCCATAGAGCTGTCTCGAGTGTCCAGGTTGGGAGGAGCTCCAGTCTCGGCTCTCACAGGCTGAGCTTGAGATTGAGGCACGCCTCTCACCATCACGTGGTCCTCCGGGCGCGCCCCAGTTTTTTGCTCAGCCTCGTGGCAGTCAGGCTGGTTTTCCTTTTGCTCCTGGTCGTTCTAGCACCTTGTGTTTTCTTTTTTTTTTTTGATCAACTTGGACTCTCAGACAGCGCAGGAAACTGAGGTTTGAGCTCCCTAGGGAGCCTTTTTCTTCTAAGGGGAATTGTTTCACTATCCTTTTAAGGGAGAATCCAGAGCTTCGAGCGCTGCCCCCCCCTCCGATTGCTGCCTTTTCGCTCCGTGCGAAGCTGCATCGTTTCTTTCCTGCCTGTTTTTGTTCTTTGGCCGTTTCCCCCCCACGAACGCCATCTAACCCAGGGAGATGCTTCCCTGCCTCTCCCAGGTACTTCTTTGTGGCCTCCGGGCCTTTTTAACTTCTCCTGGGTGATAGCCGCCGCTGGGGATTGCCTCGTCATTGCGCCCTCCATTTTGGGCTCCCTGTGGCGTCAGCCATCTTGGGAGTGGCAGGAGTCGCCGCCATCTTGTGTGTGGCCGCATGGCCGGGCGCCATTTTTCAGAGGCCTATAACAGGGTTTTTCTTAAGGTTTTATAGGCAGACTCCGGACTGCCTATATCCTTGCCTGTTTGCACTTAGTTTCTATCAGGCTAACCAGGGTTAGTTGGCTCTGTAGCCCTTCCCCCAGCAGGCGAGTTAGCAGCTCTGCCATCCCCCTTCCCCGGTCCGTCCGGCAGGGGTAGCTGCCTGGCGTTCAACTTTTGGCTAATTGGCTTCTGGGCTAGGCCCTGCTGTGCAACAGCCTCCTATTTTAAATACAAAAAAAAAATTTTGATCAAAAGGGGGGTGCGAAACGTGCGCTAGGATACCCGGCCTCTACGTAGGCCACATCCAAACGTGCAACTGTCCGAGGACCCGTGATGGCACTTTACTTTAAAATTTTTGGTTGGTAGCCCCAGGGACGCCTGCCACTGCTCGAGGCCTACCTGCAGGCCGCATTGTGTTTGATTCCTGGGCAGATCCTTGGAATGTCCAAATCCCTGCTGGTACCTTGCAATCCTGCCTTGGTACTCCTCTAGATATAGGAGTCTACTGGCTACACAGTCTCTCCCCAGCAAGGGAGGTAGCAGCTCCGCCATCCCCCTTCCCCGGTCCGCCTGGCAGGGGCGGTTTTTTGGCGTCCATCTTTGGCAAATGGCTTCTGGGCTAGGCCCTACTTCTCAACAACGTGCAAAGCACCTCTGTTGCCCTTGACCTAGGGGGGTGCGAAACGAGTACTGGGTTTCCCGGCCCCTGCTTAGGCTGTGTCCAGCCTTGTTAATCACCTCACGTTAATCAAGAACTTTCCCTCCTTTCTCCTCTCCAGATGGCAGACGACAATGCATCTCGTGGCACTTCACTGAAGGCCAAGGCTAAGTCTCACCACCTGCGCAAACAAGCACAGGAAACATCCAAAGCCTCTCAAAGGGATGCCCTTAGGTGACACAGGGCCCTTGAAAAGGAGATTGACAGATGCTCTAAGGAGTCAAGCTCTGTGCCTCTGGACCCTTCCAATCCCACTCCCTCTACCTCCACCCATCCTCCCTCCTCCCCTGCTTCTGCCTCTTCATCGCAGCCTGGACAGGCCCCTGAGGCCACCTTCCCCCCCGCTGCTGCAGGTCTGCGCCCGGAGGAGCCTCACCCACCCCCCACGGTGGAAATCCCCGAAAATCTCAAACGAGCGATGGAGCTGGCCATCCGGCACGGGATAGCACAACAGTTTCAGCAGCTGACCGGTCTGGCCCCTAGGCCTGAGGCCCCCGAGGCTCGAGGATCAGCAACTTCGCATGGTCAGGTAGCTCTCCACGGGGACTTGACCCTGCCCTTGGAGATGGAGGAGATGGAGGCCCAGGAACTCGGGGACCCTACCCTCTTTGGGGACGAGGAGGATCTCGAATTGGGGTCTGTCGTAGACAGTGAACTCCTCTCGGGAGCAGGCCCCCCAGAAGGGGACATGTCGGAGGACGAGGGCCTCTCTCCAGGCCAGCCCGCGTTTCTGGGGCTGTTTAAACCACATCTATTTAGGTCCCTCCTGTTCAAGGCCAGGAATACCTCGGGCCTGAACCCTCCCCCCCCACCCAACCCAGCGGCATCGGGGGTTCCTCCCGACTCCATTTTCTCCCAGCCTGTGGTGGAAACCGAAGTGATTCCTGTCCCACCCATATCCTCTGACATGGTCCCAAGGCAGCTAGCCTCCTCGGGGCCTCCTCCTCCTCCCAACGCCCAGGACAAGCGGTTTTTCAATCTTGAACCGCAGTTCTCTACCTTGCTCGATCCCCCCCTGTGGACGAGCCCGTAGTAGGTCTGGCCTCCCGCTCAACTCCCAGCGAGTCCCTCGAAGCTCTCCAGCCCGAGGACAAACGAGCTGAACTGGCCCTGCGCCGCGCTCATTCCTCTGATGCCTGGGCGGTCAGGGCCTCCACGGCCGCGTCTTTTTTCACCAGAACCTCCATCAAGTGGCTCCAGCAGCTCAAGCAGCACGTCCCCGCAGCTAATCTCAGAGCGCACCAGGATATTGCCAAGATCCTGGCCGCAGCCGAGTTCTCTGCAGACGCCACCTTCCAGGCTGCAAAATTCTCCACCAGGGCCATCTCGTCCCAGGTTACTGCCCGTCGCCTTCTCTGGCTCCGCCACTGGCAGGCGGACGTAAAAAACAAGGCTAAGCTAGCATCAGCCCCCATCTCTGGGGGGAAGCTATTTGGACCGGTTCTCGACCCATTCCTGGCCGAGACCCGCAACAAGCGCAAATATCTCCCTTCTCTTGCTAGGAGGTCTGATTTCAGAGGTTCCTCTCCCTCTTCTCGCCAAGGTTCTTCCCGCTCTTCCTCCTTCCCCAGGTACTACCAATCATCTCCCTACAGGCCTCCTGACCGATCAGAACCAGACAGGTCCGGAGGCACCTCGTCCAGGAAGCCCTCCCGGGGATCCGGGAGAGGTTCGTTCCGTCGTTCCCGATAATGCAGTCGCCCCCAGGTGGCTGCCCCCCCCCCCCCCCCAAAAAAGAAAGAAAGAAAGAAACAAGTATAAAAACGAGGAGAAGGAGAGCGAGAAAGCCTCCTCTTCAGGCTTCTCGCCTAGTCTGGCTCCACTCTGACACTTAACTCCTGCAAAATCTCTTTCTCTTCAGCCTTGCCCAAACCGTTGGGGAAGCCTAATCCTCATATCTGCCTTACCTCTCCATACCAAGACTCCCGGTAGACCATACGGCTCCCGGACGCAGGCTCATAGTCTGGAGCACCCTTGTCCTCCTCACCTTGCCCCAGGGCATCTGGCTGGCAACACATTTATCCCCACCCCATGTTAGCTGGGGTTCCTTCTCTGGGCCCCCGGCCCACAGCCTCATAATCCAGATACACGGACCCCTTGCCCTGGTCCTCACTACTACCCTTAGTTCCCTCTGGGGCGGTCCTCGGTCAGTTGGCTCTTGAGCAGGGCCGACCGCCTCGCTCTGGGCGGAACCAAACTTGGTCCCCACTAGCACAGGTCACAGTTTGGGAACTCCTTACGTCTCCCCTCCATCACTCTGACCTGGAGTTCTCTCAGGGGGGTTCCCAACAGGGTCTATCCCATAACACCCTAGGGCGTCCCATCGCCACCCTCGCAACGGTGACCCTCCGGTTATTGAGGGCGCCTCCCCTCACTCTGGCTAGGTCTTCTCAGGGGAACTTCCATCCTCGCCTCTGCCCGGGCTCCTCGTACCGGGTCCCTAACAAGGTTTTGGCCGCTCTACCTAGTCTCCTTGCCCCACGGTCTCAGTAAGCATCCGTGGCATCCCCGGCAGGGCTACCTTTAGACAGCCCCGTCTCCTTCATCAGGCCCTCTCGTTGAGGCATTCCAACCTCCGAGGGGTTCTCCTGTTGGGCGTGCCCTCCAGCGGGTCATCAGGGTTCCAGGAGAGGTCCCATTCCAGACGGGAGCCCACCCGCAGGACTAGCCAAGCTTTGGTATGTCCCAACCTGGACACTCGAGACAGCTCTATGGAAAAGGGGCGTTGGTTCTTACCTGATACGCTTCTTTTCGTAGAGCTGTTGAGAGTGTCCAGCCCCACCCGTAGGCCGTCTGGTGGGAAACCCTGCTGTTCGACCGAGCAAACTAATATTTTTTTCCTGAGTAAGATGAGAACAGGACCTTCCTTCTCGTCTTCGCAAAACTGGGGCGCGCCCGGAGGACCACGTGATGGTGAGAGGCGTGCCTCAATCTCAAGCTCAGCCTGTGAGAGCCGAGACTGGAGCTCCTCCCAACCTGGACACTCTCAACAGCTCTACGAAAAGAAGCGTATCAGGTAAGAACCAACGCCCCTTCTCACATCGGGAAGAGTTTCATTTCTACGGTCAGTTCTGTCGGTCAGTTCTCTCCTGGTGCTTGTGTTTTGTTTCGAAGTGTGAAGATGACACAGAAGTGACACGGTTGATTTATAACAGTCAGCAACTACATCCAAACCTTGTTAAAGAATGGCCTTAACATTATCTTTGGACAGGGTGGAACCATGGAAAATGCTCCGGTAATGTGAAAACCAGTCTCCAGCCAAACAATTTCAAGAGCTTATGGAAAAATCTCCTCCCTTAGAAAACAACTATAGATAGCAGCAAAGACTACAGCTAGGCAATTAACAGGAACTGGCTTCTAGATCCTCTTGGAAAAACAACTCAGGAAAAATGATCTTTATTTTAGGTAAACACTAAAACAAAGAAGAAGAAAAAAATTTGACTAAGAGGTCTGTTTACGTCATTCACGATGGGTGGTTCTCCTCCTTCAGGGAGGATGGGATGGGGGTGAAAATACAAGAAATAGGCCACAGCTAGTTGTGTTTCTGTCTTCATTAAGGCACCACAAATCTGAGCGGTTCGCTCCCATTATCTGCTAGGCGTCATTGGACTAAAAGAACTCAATCAGATGAAATTCACATTTCCTGTATCTTGAATACAGTTTAAACAATCAATCTATATAGGAAGGGAAACCTAAATTAGAGTGACAGCTATCTAATTTCTCATGCTTGAAATATATCGAAAGGAAGGGAGGGAGGGAGAGAAGGAAGGAAGGAAGGAAGGAAGGAAGATTTCTGAAAACTAATGAAGGAAGGAAACTTCTCTCTAGAACCACAAACTTACTTTAGCTTAATTGGCTGATAAGTCTGCTATTTAGGATTTCAGACCATTACAGAATATAATTTATATTTATATTCTATTCTATATAGAATAAAATTTAGAATTTCAGACTATTAGCTAAATATAATTTGCTTATTTTTCTCACTATTTTGCCAATCGGATTTTACTATAACAGGGGAAAGAAATGCTCAAAATACATTGGGGTGGGGTGGGTAGGAATTGGTAGCAATCGTTGCTAACCGGTAACTCAAAACAGTACATTTATTGAGATCTGTTTGTAGGTTTTACTAAGCTAAATCAATTGAAAGGCTTCAACAGTAGCATTTAAACTGAGCGATAACTCAATGAAATCATGTCTCCGGATGAGGCGTTTCGCACCCTGGCTTGTAAAGTTTACCCACAACACACAAGCTGAAAAGTTTATATTTTACAAGGCAGTTTGCACAGCTGATCCTCGGAGTTCAAAGGATATTATTTTTCATTCTGGTTTCCCCTTAGAAAAATATTTTCCTGGCAACCTTCTTATGAACAGCCTTTTAATCTGGCTTCAGAGCCCGGCTAGATCCGACCTTAGCACCAATCCTCCGCTCAAAACTCTAAAGGATCTATTGGGGAGGAAAAGATCCCTAACCCTGGCTCAGCCACCGCTTCCCTCCATCCTGGGCTGCCCATCACAAATTCTCTCCAGAGATTTGCAGCTTGGTGTCACTGTTGAAAAAGACTGTGGTCAGAGGTCACTCCTTATTTCCTGTCAGAAGTTTACTCCCTTCCGATTTGGTCTCGTTGCCAAATGAACAGCTTCTTTGTGAGCTCTGCAGCTGGACGTGCTGGAAAGGGATCGACAGATCTGTCCTTACTGCAGTCTGATTTCTCAGAATAATAACAGCATAACAGAGCTGGAAGGGACCTTGGAGGCCATTGGATATCCAATCTCTTCTTAAAAACCTCCAGCGATGGAGCACACGCAACTTCTGGAGGCAACTTCTGTTCCACTGGTTAATTGTCCCGACTGTTAGGAAAGTTCTCCTTAGTTCTAAGTTGTTTCTCTCCTTGTCTAGTTTCCATCCATTGCTTCTTGACTTGCCTTCTGATGCTTTGGAGAATAGCTCGACTCTCTCTTCTTTGTGGCAGCCCCTCAAATATCAGAAGACTGCTATCATGTCATCCCTGGTCCTTCTTTTCACTAAACTAGACATACCCAATTCCTGCAACTGTTCATCGTATGTTTTAACAGTTGATAAACCATGGGCTAAATTCACATAAAATATGACACCATCAAGCTTAGTTCAATGTATCAGAGTGAGGTTCAAGGAATCCATTTAACACACTCAGACCTTATTCGTTGCTGACTGCTGACAACCAATGTGGGTTTTTTAAAATCAAATTTTCCTCCAGGATTGCAAGGGAATTATTTAACCAATACAACTTGTACAGCAAGTTTGATTGAGGGAGAACAACAGGTTCAAAATCACCCAGCAATGGACGTGAAGTGGGGTCTTAGGTGCGCTCATGATGCACTGACGTTGAGACTCTAGAAAGAGTGCAGAGAAGAGCAACGAAGATGAACAGGGGACTGGAGGCTGAAACATCTGAAGAATGGTTGCAGGGACTGGGTATGTCTAGTCTTATGAAAAGAAGGACTAGGGGAGACATGATAGCAGTCTTCCAATATCTCAGGGGCTGCCCCAATGAAGAGGGAGTCAAGCTACTCTCCAAAGCACCTGAAGTCAGGAAGAGAAGCAACGGGTGGAATAATCGAGGAGAGAAGTAACCTAGAAGAGGAAAGATTGCCTGACAGTGAACCAGAAGTTGTAAATGCTCCAACACTGGAAGTTTTAAAGAAGAGATTTGACAACCATTTGTCTGAAGTGGTATAGAGCAGTGGTCCCCAACCTTTTTGGAACCAGGGACTGGTTTCACGATTATTTATTCTTCCACGGATCGGTATCTGAGTAACGTGAGACTCCACCGCCATCGGGACGGCTCTTCGTTTGAAGCCACCCCCCACTTTGATGAAACTAAGGCACGAGCACCCAAACGCCGCTTTCCAACTGAAAATCCAGAAGCACTGTCGAAACAAGATGGCGGCGCCCAAGCTTTGCAGCCCGGTAAAAAATGATCCACGGACCAGTACCGGTCCGGGGGACCGGTGGTTGGGCACCCCTGGTGTAGAGTTTCCTGTCTAAGCAGGGGGTTGGACTAGAAGACCTCCAAGGTTCCTTCCAACTCTGTTATTCTATTCTATTCTGATGATGTTATCTAGTTTGGTAATGAAACATCTTCAAGAAAACCACCAAGCTCAGAGATCCCTAAGGACACCACAGTTCAACCCTGAGCTACAAATATCCTCTTCTATCAGGAACTCAGTCTAGTTTTCAGAAACAAAAGGCTTTCAGAAACTTATTGACAACCAAACAAAGTCTGCAGCACAGGTGTTCATGGTATCTCTGGCCATATCCTAAAGACTGTAATAAGTGTGAAAGTACATTAACACATGACATAAAGGCTTATTCTGGCTGTTCTTTACTGGTTCACAACTCTTAATGTTGTCAATAAGATTTTCATCAGGGAATCAAGATATACAGATGTCAAGGTTTGGCTGAATTGTGTTCTTAAAATTTGGGTTTTAACTATTTATGAAAAACTTTTCTGCAACAAAACAATAATATGGTGGGTTTTTTTTTTTTTTTTGAAGAGCCGCTAATACATCGTCTATCAACAGTTGTTTTGAAAAAAAATGAACACCTTTGGCCTTTGACCTGACTCTCATATTAACTTACTTTAAAAATGGACAATAGGATTCTCCGTGGGTTTTTTTTTTAAAGTTAAATCAAGTTGCAATATTTCTTTAGAATTTATATAATGGTAAGCCACTTTGTTTTGTTTTTGAAACTTTACCATTTTGCTTGGTTAGCATTTGTTTGTTGCATTTTTTAAGCAATCAAATGATATATTTTTTTAAAAAAATGAGCTAAAGTTCTTCAAACCTTAACCTTCAGAGGCTGACCTTCCAAAAATGATCAGCATCTCCATAAACAGTCCAAGGCAGCCAAATAATTCGGTAGTTTTCTGTCCACTTTTGCTAAAAGCCCTTCAACATTCCTCCAACCCAGAGGTGGTATTTAGCCAGTAGCGGAAATTTTGAGTAGTTCGGAGAACCATCAAATCCCACCTCTGACTGGCCCCGCCAACCCCATCTCTTCTCTGCCTCCCATTGAGTCCCAGCTGATCGGCTGGGTCTCCTTTGCTTGCCCTGCACAAGAGAATGGAGCTGGAAAGCAGGTTAGTGGGGTGGGGAGGGAAGGGAAGGGGGATTTTCCAATATCCTTCCCCTTCCATACCATCAAGCCACACTCACCAAGCCACACCATACTCACCAAAGCCACGCCCATAGAACCGTTAGTAAAAAAAAATTGAATCCCACCACTCCGCCAACCAAATTCTCAATCATGAAGGAGACCATGCTGATATTTGCTTACACTTTCTAGGGCCAAACTGACATCATGCCCATCTGCTCAGAAGCTAAAGATTCACATCAAAATTTAGCTTTTTCAGATGCACGATAAATAAGAAGAGAACTTATGCCCAAATATGACAAGTGAACAATATGGAGCCCAAAGGAGACACTCTCTCTCTCTCTCTCTCACTCTCTCTCTCTTAAAAACCACTAGCCAAATATTTCTCTAAAAGCCATTAGAGCAGCTAGAAAAATCAATTTACAAAGCAACTCTCTATATTTGTGCTCAAAGGAAACCTAGCTAAGCTTAATGGTACTTGCTCTTAAGGTAAGTATATCAATGTGACTTCTTTATAGGACTGGAACAGATCTATGCAAACAAGTTGGCTTTCTACACCAGTTTTATTCTATATTATTTGGTTGCTGTCTCCCCTTCCCCTGAAGCCTGCAAAGTGGTGTGGACTACAATTACCATTACTCAGGACAGTCCAATTTTAGAGGAAGATGGGAATGGAGATTAAAAAAAATGCACATTATTCATGGCAAAAACTCAACCAAATTGTCTTTCCCCCCACAAAAAAACTGTTTTGTGCTTTTCTTTTCTTTTGTAGAGAAAGAAAAGAAGGGATGACAGTGATTGGCAAACCTACATTAGTTTAGCAGGGACCTGAAGAGACCAGCTGCAAGTTATAAATGTCCAGGCCAGCAAACATGTGTGGCATCTTCTGTCTTGCCAAAAATTCCAAGCAATTAGAAGAGCACTTTCAGCTCTTCTGCAGATAGAGAGAATAAACATGTGAACGGTGGAGAAACAGAGTAGAATGGGTGGGTGGGGGAAGACCTTTATATGGATTTTATAATATACAGTGTGTTCTTTAAAAAAAACACACACACACAAATAGCAACCTGTCTGGGTTTGCCAATCCTTTCTCCTTTACATTCCTGGATAGTTACAAAACTTAATTCCGATATTCTGATATTCTCTCTTCCAAGAAAACTGAGGTTGTAAAAGAAGTAGAAAAGTCAGCAGCTACCGCTTCCACAATCCTTAGTTACTGAGCTCATGAAATGATGCTCGTAGATAGGAATTAACACAAAGTAACTTGGATCCATGCAGAAAAATCTGCAATATTTCTAGCTAGTTTGGTTTAGTGGTGAAGGCACCAGGCTAGAAGCCAGGAGGCTGTGAATTCTAGTTCCATCTCAGGTATGGAAACTGGCTGAATGACTCTAGACCATCACCAGGATAAAGTGAGTTCTAGTCCCGTTTTAGGCATCAAAACCAGCTGGGCAACTTTGAGCCAGTCACCAGGAGACCATGAGTTCTAGTCCTGGCTTGGGCATGAAAGTTGACAGGGTGGCTTTGGGCCAGTCACCAGGAGACCATGAGTTCTAGTCCTGGCTTGGGCATGAAAGTTGACGGGGTGACTTTGGGCCAATCACCAGGAGACCGTGAGTTCTAGTCCTGCCTTGGGCATGAAAGTTGAGGGAGTGACTTTGGGCCAGTCACTCTCTCTCAGCCCAACTCACCTCACAAAGGAGGAAGAATAGTTTCTGTCTTTGCCACCTTGAGTTATTTATAAAAACAATGAAGGCAGGATACAAATGAATATTCATTATAAAGTCACTGGAGGTTGTTCTCAAAATATTGTAAACATCTGACAACGAGGGACTGTTTCAGATTCTGGTCTTCTCCATACAGTAGGTCAGATGTAGCTGTCCGGGATGCCTCACCTAGGTGGACATTTTAATGTTCAAGCGATCAATAAATGTAAAATAAAATGGTGTGTCCTGAACCTAAGTGGTTTGCTGTTGCTGTCCTCCACCCTCTCTCTAATGACAAATTTCTATTTGCCAGTGAAGTTCTAAAAGATGGCAAGTAAAGTCTAGGTCAGCTGATGTTCTCTGTGCAGCAGAAATATAAGCTTCAATTATGCTAGTTGTCTGTTTGAGGCATTCATCCAATTTTCCAAATGAGGCCGCAGACTCAGAAACCTCAGATAAACCCAAATAAGAATCAAAGCCTGGAATTCGCTGGATGTGTAGAGTAAGGAGGATGACCTTGGATAAAGATAAACACAATCCATTATCAGAATAAAGAGGGGCGAAAGCCATCTTAAGTCTACAACAAACAGCAATATGTGGGGGAAGCTCACACACGTATTTCCTTAATTTGCCGAATTGCAAGATTCCAATCTCAATAAGGTGGAACTGTTTTCCTGGCTTGGTTTACCTAAAGACCCAGTCAGTTTGAGCCATGTTTTGCTTAAACCTTTTGCACAGGTTTGTTGCATTCATTCATTCATTCTGTATACAGGTGTTCCTCGACTTACAACAGTTTGTTCTTCCCTTACTTGATGATCCTGCTAAAATCAAACATGGAGAGTGGCGTGAAATGGGATGGAATAGGATAGCAAGAGAATGTAGACCAGGAGTGTCAAACCCGTGGTGTCACATGATGTATCGGGACATTTTTCCCCTTTGCTAAACCAGGTGGGGGCGGGGCCAGCACATGATGCATCTACCCCCTGGGCCACAAGTTTGACACACAGACTTATATAGCGCTTCACGGTGCTTTATAGCTCTCTCTAAGTGGTTTACAGTCAGGGTCCTGATTTTACCCACCTCTGAACGATGGAAGGCTGAGTCAACCTTTAGGAGCAAGCAAGCAAGCAAGCAAGCAAGCAAGCAAGCAAGCAAGCAAGCAAGGAAGGAAGGAAGGAAGGAAGGAAGGAAGGTTGCAATAGCCCTTAGATAGTGGTGTGGAGTGTAATTGAATGGAATGGAATGGAAGAGAAATGGAAGAGAATTGGGGAGTGGAGTGGAAGAGAATTGGAGAGTGTAGTGTAGTGGAATGAAGTGGAGTGGAATGGAATGGAATGGAATGGAATAGGAGAGTGGAGTGGAGTAGGAAATAGAGTAGAATAGAGTAGAGTAGAGTAGAGTAGAGTAGAGTAGAGTAGAGTAGAGTAGAGTAGAGTAGAGTAGAGTAGAGTAGAGTAGAGTAGAGTAGAGTATGGAACAGAACAAAACAGAACATCCACATTCTGACATGTAGCGGTCTCTTCTCTGTGCATTTTTATATTTCATTTTGGGAGAGTAGAATAAAAAGTTTTGAAATGGCCCAGGGACATTTTTTTTTAATATAGCGGGGCATTCTATGCTTACTGTGAATAACATCGTAAATGGTGACTGATGGACATGCATTAATTAAAATATAACCATTCTGACATGGCCATTCTCAAAAGGAAACTTTTCAGAGTTGCGGCGAAATGAATGTGATAAAACAGAATAAATGTCCAGAGGGGTTTACTTTTGAATATTAAATCATGGCATTTGATAGCTGTCAACTTGGACCAGGGAAGAAAAAAATCAAGCCAGTGTGTAACGCTTTGCACATTAAAGTCCTGACTACGAGCTCGTCTATCTGCCTCTGTTACTTCATCTGCAACCTTGTTTTATAAATAAACCATATAAATAGGCTCCCTTTGATTGCTTTGAGCACACAACATTAAGTGTTAGGGCACAGCTTTAGGCATAATTGTACAACTGAATTCATCAGCCGCCTAATTATCATGCATTTTGCATTTATTTCTGCCAATTAAAAAAGGCAGAAACTATTAACAACTTTTACATAAATACCATATTTGTTCTCTGCAAAAGACACGAGGCTAATTTGCCAGCGATTAACCGATTATCTAATTTTATAGCTGTCATCCTGCACGATGCCGCTTACCCCAAACCTATCAGGCAAACGACAAAAAGCACCCCCATAAGTTCTATTATTCTGCCACATCTCTTCAGCCTTCGTGTAGAATAACTGTCAAAATTTGCTTTGCTTTTTCCTGTTTCTTCCTTCCCTTTCACTATGAAAGGTCGCTTTCCGTAAGCCATGATGGAACACAGCACGATCTTGTCAAGAGGCAACTGGGCTTTCTTGTTTTTCTTTGAAGACGTTTCACTTCTCATCCAAGAAGCTTTTTAAATGAATAGACTAGAGCTGGAAGGGACCTTGGAGGTCTTCTAGTCCAGCCCCCTTCTAGTCCAGCCCCCTTCTAGTCCAGCCCTCAAGCAGGAGAACGTAAACCATTTCAGATAAGTGACTATCTATCTCTTCCTAAAAAAAACCAGTGATGGAGCACCCACAGCTTCTAGTGGCAAGCTGTTCCACTGGTTAACTGTCCTCTCTGTTAGGAAGTTTCTCCTTAATTCCAGGTTGCTTCTCTCCTTGATTAATTTCTTCAGCTCTGACTGGATGGTGGGGAATGGAAGGATTTATATTCTTGGATGAGAAGCGAAATGTCTTCGAAGAAAAAAACAAGGAAGTCCAGTTATCTTTTGAAAAAGCATCTTTGGGAAAATCTGGATGACTGAGAATCTCCATAGATAACAAGATCTTCGTTCAAATGAGAGGCTGAACCCTTGGTTTGCAAGCCATAGTTTAAAAGCAGGACAGTGTTTACATCTCTGTGTTACTAGTACCTGTGGTTCATCAAGAGAAAAGTCAAGAAAATCAAGAGATGGAGTATGGTGGGTAGACGTATTCCCTATTTGAAAAACCTGATTGGCAAGAAGTTTTCTACACTTTACATCTGCATGAAGTCTTTGAGCCATTTCCAAGGTACCTATAGAAGATAATATTTGTAGCTCAGAATTCCAAAGTGGGGTCTTTGGTGGTCTCTGAGCCTGATGGGTTTCTTGCAGACGTTTCATTCCCGAGCTAGGTATCATCCACAGTGCTACAAGGGAGCAGGGTTTGATCTCTGTTTGTATTGTCTTGGTGGTTCCTTGATTGGGCTATTGATTAGGCTGATCATACTGATTAGACTGTTAATCAAGGAACCACCAAGAACTTTCCCATAGAATGAACCACTTGCATATTAACAGAGGGCAAACCTTCTAGCACTAATGAGGTTACCTAGTTGGGTCATTGAAAGGCCTGCAAGAAAAAAACCAAGGTCAGAGAGCACCAAGGACTCCACGGAGATGTCAGCGATGTTTGGATGAACATCAGAGTGACTCTTCTGGATCACACTAAGACCTGTTGTTCTCAGAAAAGCCAAGCTGATGCACCAGCAGGAGATGGAGAAAGATACTCTTCGCCATCGTTCTTCTTTGCAATTGGTAAGTTGGATGTATGCTCCTGCCAACTTGGAAGCAATGTGGGAAATTCAAGAGCCGTCCCCAAGGAATTGATCCAGTGCCTCCTTAAAGGCATCCCAAGTTAATTATGCAAAGTGTGAAGAAGGCTGGAACTCTTTTAATTCCTGCATAAAACCGTTGGACTGATTCATCTGGGGATTTAGAAAATAGAGTCCTTAGTATGTTGATCAGATCTCTTTGAGTCAATACACATCTTCATTCCCTACTTGCTGGATGCCTGGATGACAGGCAATAAAATGAAGCTGGAAAGTGTTTTGTAATCCTGGGTTAGAAGTCATGTTTTCCCCCTAAAGGATCAGCTTGGGGATATTTCCAAATCCACCTTTATCATTAGAGCCACAAATATTGTGTAGAGCACCAAGCAGCTTGTACTAGCTTAAACTGGTATGCTCGCTGCCATCAATATGAACAAGGATCGCGCTATTTCAGATTCTCATTCTCAGATATCTTCAGGTCTAAGATTGCTGGGGTATGTGGGATACGGAGCTACCTTTGAAGACATTCCTGTTTCTTTGGTTAATATAGAACAAGGGTCTTCAAACTTGGCAAGTTTAAGACTTATGGAATAGATAGAGGGAGAGGGAGAGGGAGAGAAAGATAGAATAGATAGATAAATAGAAATAGAAAAGATAGATAGATGATAGATAGATAGATAGATAGATAGATAGATAGATAGATAGATAGAT
>NW_020769358.1:7961278-7966525 GCF_900518735.1 Pseudonaja textilis | reverse complement strand
AAAGAAAGAAAGAAAGAAAGAAAGAAAGAAAGAAAGAAAGAAAGAAAAACAGTGCAATCTTTGGGCAGTATGGTTAATCAAATCAAACTATCCAAACTTGTGGAAAACAAATAACTGAAACATAGAACACAGCTAGTCCTTGACGTACGACCACAATTGAGCCCAACATTTCTGTCATTAAGTGAGAGTTTGTTAAGTGGGTTTTGCCCCATTTTATGACCTTTCTTGCCACCGTTAAGTGAATCACTGCAGTTGATAGGTTAGTAACCCGGCGGTTCAGTGAAACTGGCCTCCCCAATGACTGTGCATGTCAGAAGGTCACAAAAGAGGATCCCATGACCCCAGGACACTGCAACCGTCATAAATATGAACCAGTCACCAAGCGTCTGAATTTTGATCAGGTGAACATGGGCTGCTACATAGGTCGTAAGTGTGAAAAACAATCCTAAGTCACATTTTTTTCAGTGCCGCTGTAACTTTGAAAGCTCACTAAATGAATTGTTGTAAGTCGAAGATTGCCTGTAGAACTTAAACCAGCAATTATAATTTTGTTTATTTTCCTACCATCCCATTTTCTTCCAAACACTGAGAGTGACAAAGAAACACCAAGTTTACTCAAGATGCTGCAAGATGGTTTAGTGAGGCGTAAAGAACCAGGAGCAGCCATTATAGTTGTGCTTTTAAAGTTGTAGCAATGTTTCGGCAGAATCTCATCTGCCATCATCAGGCTTCTGTATTGTGTTCATCTGTGAGTCAGACTTTCACAGCCATTTCAGTTTTACACACCCTAACCAGGCACCCAGATGAAACCTAGCTTCCTAACAAATGATAGCCATCCATTCACTTGGAGCCAAGCTGCACTAAAAGCCTCCAATACAGGAACACAACGTTGCCAGCCAATCAAGACACACACCCACACACAAAAAAGCCACAAAACAGACAGAAGATATTAGAAACACCAATCAAGCAGAACACAGCAAACTCCAAGACCAATAAACACAGACCAAGACTCCCAACCAATCAGGATGAAGAAAAAACCATTCTGCCACAGCAGTAGGCTAGCCCCAAATTTAAAAGTGAAACAACTGTAAAAGTCTGACTCACAGACAAACACAATACAGAAGCCTGATGATGGCAGATGAGATTCTGCCGAAACGTTGCTACAACTTTAAAAGCACAACTATAATGACGTGGGAAAATACCCAAACAAAGCTGAATACCATACACATACACACACACATGTATGTATGTATGTATGTATGTATGTATATGTATATATGTATATGTATATGTATATGTATATGTGTATATGTATATGTATGTGTATATGTATATGTATCTTTGTATTCAGCTTTGTTCGGGTATTTTCCCACATCATTATTTCCCATGTCATTTTATATATATATATATGTATATATCTCAACACACACACATACACAAAAAGAAACTAGTCAACCAATGGTCAATGCTAAATTGGCATTAGATAAGGGTCAATGGCATTCAAAGGGAAGCTGGATTGGGGGTCTCTTGTGGCAATGCAAAGACTCCAAGCTTATGACACATTTAACCCCGCCTTCTAGCTCAACCTGTTCTCCTGCAGGTTTGCAGAAAAAAAGGAGCGCAACTGAATGCGTGCGGAGATTCTCAAGCACCCAAATCATGGTTGTCCCAAAGGAGTCAAAAGGCAAGTGGAACTACAGAGTGGGATGACGAAGCAGAAAGACACTGGTCCCTCTGGGAGAAAGAAGCATACGCAGTCCATTGGGCCCAGCTGAGCCATGTGAGAAGCTTCAGCCAGCCCAGGTCAAGTAATGATATGCAGAGCTGGGAACCCAGAACCTGTTTCCTTAACAATATGCACGCACCTGTTTGGACATCTACAGATAACCGAGGGATGGGATGAGATGGGATGGAATGGAATAAATTTATGAAAGAATGGAATGGAATAGGAATAGGAATAGAATAGAATTTTATTGTCACTTTAAATGTACACTAATCAGGGTACATTAAAATGAAGTTTTGTTGCATTCAGCTCCCAAAATATAGCCACACACACATACACACACACACACGTACACAGACATATATGACACAGAGAAACATCACAGTCTGAAGTGGTTGTTAGGGTCTCTCACAATGCTTCAACCTCTAAACACAAAATGTTTATAAGAAGTATCCTGAATAATGGGGGGAGGGTGGGTAGCTTGTTCCACCACTGGAGGCTTTCAACAAGAGATTGGATAGCCATTTGTCTGTTACGGTATAGGGTCTCCTGCTTCAGCCGGGGGTTGGAGTAGAAGGTCCTCCAAGATCCCGCCCAACTCCCTTATTCTTATAGCTATTTTCTCTTCCAGGAAGCAATTGATTGTACAGTTACAGATTTACATTTTTGGCACAATACTGTGTCATTATGGCAATGAATATTCATTTATCTGGAACAGAGAACTGCATTAAAAGGAAATCTAGGGAACGAAGAGACGGTCTGGCTGAAAAATAGTCAAGCAATGATCTAAAGCAAACGGACTCTTATCTAGAAGGTTTTTCTTCTTTAATCTACAAGTCTTGCAGTGAGGCTTTAAAAGAAAAAGATTTAAAAAAAAAAATTGGGAGAAAAATAAAATCAAAAGTGGCGTGTTGCACATCAATTATTTTGATTACTCACTCTTAGAATATAAACACTCAGTACGCCCTGAGAGGATGATCACGAATGAGTTGCATTACTAGAGAGGGAGGTAGAAGTTTAAAGGACTTAAGTCAAGTTAATACCAGCCTGACAAACCATTTCTGTCCAAAACTGGCAATATTCTCTGGAACGACACAATCTCACTGCTGGAGATTCTTCTGCTTCCTCTTTCTCTCTCACCCATTTCCTTGTTGGGAATATCATTTGAACTCCCTCTAGAACCCAATCTAGAACAAACAAGATAGCCGGCTGAGAATTGGTTTGCCTGCAGAAGCTATTTGGTGCTTCATCACTGGAGCCTTTTGAAAAAGAGACTGGATTTGTCTGGAATGGCATAGGGGGGCTGGACTAGAACAGAGCCCCTTCCCTAACTTTTGGGGCACCAGGGACTGGTTCCGTGGAGAGAGGTTTTTTTCCATAGACTGGGCGGAGCGTGGTTTCGTGTGCTGCCTGCATCCTGTGAATGGGACTTTGCTTGTTTATGTGGCCGAGTTTTTGGTATATCGTGGCCCGTTGCTGATCCACAGACTGGGGGTTTGGGGACCCCATGACTAGAAGATCTTCAAAGTCCCTTCCAACTCTGTTATTCTGTTAAGCAAGATAATTGGCTGAGAAACTTAGAAATTAGGTAAAATTAGGGACTACCTACATGCTAGTCATTTCCGGTTCTAGGGGGTGGTGCTCATCTCCGTTTCAAAGCTGAAGAGCCAGCGCTGTCCGAAGACGTCTCCGTGGTCATGTGGCCAGCATGACTAAATGCCGGAGGCACACGGAACACAATTACCTTCCCACCAAAACGGTCCCTATTTTTCTACTTGCATTTTTTACCTGCTTTCAAACTGCTAGATTGGCAGAAGCTGGTACAAGTAACAGGAGCTCACTCCATTATGCAGCGCTAGGGATTCAAACCGCCGATCTGCCAGCCTTTCTGATCGACAAGCTCAGCGTCTTAGCCACTGAGCAACTGCGTGGCCTGGTTTCTGGTATGTTGTGACCTAATGGCTAGGGGTTTGGGGATCCCTGGACTAGAAGATCTTCAAAGTTCCTCCCAACTCTTGTTATTCTGTTAAGCAAGATAACTGGCTGAGAAACTTAGAAATTACCAAAACGTTTATTTCTTAGCTCAAGAAACCATTTATATCTCCATCCTGGTTCTCACTCATTAAAACAAACAAACAAACACTACAAAAGTGATACTAATGGGGAAAAAAATCTGTGGCAACACTGAATGTCTTAAATATAACACCAAGAGAGCAACCTGGGTTACTAAAGGATAAAGATAGTGGAAGAAGAAAAGCTTTCACCCAGTGTCTTAAAAAAAAAAAAAAAGCAAAGTCATAAACTTCCTTTGCTAACAAAATATTTACATTCAGGCAAAGAACACAGGACTGCAGCCAGCTACAAAAATCTCTGTTCCTCTTCAACAGAGCAGAGAGAAGTTGTAAACGTGAAACAATAAAACAAGCAACCATTGTTATAGAAAACATCTGAGCATCATCTTTGTGGGAGCCAGTTTGGAGCTCCCTCGTTGTCCTTTGCAGAACCGAGAAGAGAGTTGACTACCAATCCAACTAATTACACAATAAGAATTAAATTGGAAGTGAGGATAGCTGTTCCTTCCTCATTAACTTCACTTCTCCACCCCTGGCCTTTAAAAAGATCTTTCCTTCGGGGGATTAATTGAAGAAGTTGCTCAGAGCAAAGTCTAACTACAATGCTACATGCAGATTGGAACTAGATGAGCTGAGAAATCCCATTTTAATGATGCATTGCAATGTAAGAATTGTTGATTTCCAAGCTTGCTTTTTATTTCATGAAGTATATCCTTTTGGGGCTCAGTTGTGATGGTAAGCTGAGGACAAACTGTATTGGAAGGGTTGCTCTTAGCAATGGCCAACAATTTCTCAACAGTGTAACAATCAACATTTTATCATAGTAAAGAGGAAATAATCTTTTCATTTTCTTTCTGGGAATCCCATGAAAATTAAAATATTCAAATTAATGACCTGCAGTCCACCAACTGTATAAGGCACAATGACTATCACGGAACTAAGGAGTCGCAGTTAGCCACACAACTAAATCACGACATTGCTATCAGAAAGGAAAAACACTGAGAAATAAACAGCAACCTATTGGTGGTGGTGTTGATTTTTAAGTGACAAATGTTGTGCAAATACTTATATTCAGCTGCTTTTATCCAACACAGCATAAATAAGGCATAAATTTATCCATAAATACTTATTGGATAAATAAGGACTTAGATTAATTGATAGGACTAATTAGGCAATTAAAAATCAACAGGTTATTCAATCTGCATGAAACAGACTCAAGAATTATTTAAGAACTCACGAGCAGATGGCTAGGGAAATCTAATAAGTGTTGTTTACTTGAGTTTCTACCAAGTTTCTACCAACATCCTTTCCCCTGAAACTCCTCAGAAGCAAATTTTTAAATGGAATTATGGGAAAAGGCTAATAGTAAAAAGATAGTTCTTGCGCTAAACAAAAGCAAGCAGTGAGAGATTCATCTTTTCTGAAGTCTATTCCTGATCATCTTTTCTAGAA
>NW_020769358.1:7936278-7956278 GCF_900518735.1 Pseudonaja textilis | reverse complement strand
GCTGCAGGGAGTAGACATTATTTGAGGAACACCAAACAAAGACAGAATTTCTTTGTAATGTCTGAGTAGGATTAAGATTGTGCCACACTGATTTTGTAGAGGGAAGAATTGTCCATTTTTGTTTTTTAAGGTTCCCTTTATCGGAATTTCAGAATAACTTATCAAAATAACAGAATAACAGAGTTGGAAGGGACCTTGGAAAATTTCTAGCCAAACCTTCTGCTTGAGCAGGAGACCTTATACTGTTTCAGACAAATGGTTGTCCAATCTCTTCGTAAAACCTCCAGTGATGGAGCATTCACAACTTCTGAAGGCAAGCCTTTCCTGCCAGGAAAGTTCTCCTTATTTATGTACATTTAGTCATGTTATGCTGGGGAATTCACTGAAGAAAGCAATTATGTTGGGAAGAGTGGTCAAAGGAAACCAGGCCTCCAAAAAACACAATGGGTAGACACCATCAAACTGACATGAACCAGAGCATAGAACAACTCAAAGAAGTAGCGCAAGATTGGAAGATGTGGAGAGACCTGGCCCATAGAATCACCAAGAGTTGGACACAACTGAATGGATGATATCATCATCACCATCACCACACAGATTCTATTCATCAATACATCCAAGATGTGTTCCATACATATGTTCTCTCCATGCTACAATTCCTTTTCAGCAACTGATTTCCATATTTTAACTCCTCTTTCCCTTTATGTCATTTTTCACAGGTATTAATTTAACTCTACTTGACCTAGGTACAAATTTAGAATGACTTCAATCAAATGTTTAATTTGGCATTTTTGTTCAATGACTAACTTCATCCCTCTATTTGATTTGGTACCCTCTGCTTTTCCTGTATATATTGAAACTAAAACATTTTTTATAAAGAAGACTATTATTAATGTGATTTTATCTCTACTTGGATTCAATGCTGAATTCTTTGAATTTCTTACAGCACTGTCTGGAATTCCTTCTGTTGTTGCATTTTTTAAATAGTTTGGAGCACTTTTCTTATATCCTTTCCCCCATCCAAATACTTGTTTCAAGGTTTAATTGGGTTGTCCACATTGAAAAGGTCAGAGTTCTTTTTTCCCCTAACTGAACCTACAGTATTTAAGTAGATTTATGACAGCTATTACTGCCTCATCCTGATATTTTTCCTGCTAGGGTACAGCCAGCATAACTCTTGTACCTAGGTATGTTCTGTTTTCTTTTGCACTGGAATCTCCATGAGATTTCAAACAGCATTACATTCTTCCAGTAAAATCAACACATTCCTACCTTTGTTAAAAATGGTTGGAATTATAAAGGATTATATATCATACTTACGAATTCTTATATATTTTTCAAATCCTTAACCTTTAGCTTCTGGACAGCATAGGATAGGATGTAGAGTAGAATGGAATGGGATAGGAATCGGAGTAGAGTAGAATAATAGCATAGAAAAGTAAACAGAGTGGAGTGGAATGGAATGGAATGGAATGGAATAGAATAGAATAGAATAGAATAGAATAGAATAGAATAGAATAGAATAGAATAGAATAGAATAGAATAGAATAGAATAACTTTATTTGGCCAAGTGTGATTAGCCACACAAGGAATTTGTCTCCAGTGCAGCATCTCACACTGTACATGCAAAACAACAGAGTAATAATCATAAAAATGATATCAATAAGAGGAGGCAGAAGAGAAGGTGAGAAGGATAATAATAATACTACAGCCATGCTACATGTGTAAATCTTCTTAGACATAATACAGTACTATGGGAATTGGGTGTTTAGCAGAATGATGGCATGAGGGGAAAAAAAACCCCTGTTTCTGGATCTAGTTGTTTTGGTGTGCAATGCTCTACAGCAGCTCCTCCGAGGGAAGGAGTTGAAGCAGTTTATGTCCAGGGTGTGAGGGGTCTGTAGATATTTTCTCATCCCTCCTTCTGACTCGTGCAGTATACAGGTCCTCAATGGAAGGCAGGTTGGTTGCAATTTTTTTTTGTGCAGTCCTAACTATTCCGTTGGAGGGTTGTAGCTTTCTCGTTTGGTCACTGTCCCCAAACTATTATATACCATCAGTGAATATAATACTTGGATGGTTATCAATAAAAGCCATTACATACATATAGGCTTCTGGAAGGTCTTGGGTTTTCACTGATCCTTTAAACATCAAGAGGTTTCTGAACAATGTTTTGGCTTAGATTAGACAATGGTTATGTAAGTTAGCTTGCTGTTGAGGACACTCTCATTTGCTGTCTCTATAATTCCAGCATGCCTGTCTACATCTTACACAATAGGGCCAAGTGCAAATTCATTCATTTGTGTGGCTTATTTGGAAGGAGCTGTCTTTTCTTTCATTGTACACAGTCGCTACACATCTAGAGGGCACATGTTTCCATGCTCTGGCAAGGACTCCTGACTGGTACATTTGTCATTTTTAAATAGAACCATAAATCCCCCTTACTTTTTTTTTTCTTCTTCCTAAGGATCTCGCTCACAAAAGGTGGAACGCACAAGACCTTAGCAGATTTGAAGGGGCTCATTTTCACTGCTGCTCACCACAATTCCTCCAGCATTAATGACCTCTCCTTCCTCAGGTTACATCAGTTGTCTGTCAAGATGCCTTATCAAGCCACAGAGTCAACTCACAAGCCTTTTGGGAAACTTTTATCTGGTTTGTTGCTTTAGCCTTTTCTCTACAAACCTAAGAATTTCTTAAGAATTACTCCACTTTCCCCTGTCCATTCTTCTTCTACCTATTACAGGTGGTCCTCAACTTACGACCACAATTGAGCCCAACATTTCTGTTGCTAAGCGAGACAGTTGTTAAGTGATTTCTTCCCCATCTCCTAAGGTCTTGTGTTCCTTTCCTCCCACGTTCCTTTAATAATTAACAAGATAATAATTAACAAGAATGCAGGAACAGATCTTCACCCAAATGAATTGAACTCATTGTCTCCTACAAAACCCCGCTCCCCTTTCACTCTTCTTTATTCCCTATGGGAGGAGCCATTCACCATCCACCTGAGCCTTTTTTCCCAAGTTCCTTAGCTGTTCCCTTCATCTGGCAGCTCTGTGCATGTGCACACTGGGAACAGGCTCCAGCTGTTCTTCTGCCTGACTGGTGCCTGACTCTGAAGGCAGCTGATAACTGTCAGATGGCCATAGCCCCATCCTTGCCTCCAATGCAGAGCACTGGTCAGAGCCTTCCCCAGACTCCAGGACTGGCCCACGTTCTTCCCCAACCTCCTCACTGTCCGAATCTGCGAATCTGGCTTTCCCATTGACTTTGTTTGTCAAAAGATCATGAAAGGGGATCTCATGACCCCCAGGGACACTGTAATCGTCATAAATATGAACCAGCTGCCAAGCATCTGAATTTCGATTACATGACCACGGAAATGCTGAAAGGGTCATATGTGTGAAAAATGGCCATAAACCAATTTTATTTCCAGTGATGTCGTAACTTTCAACGGTCACGAAGTGAAGTGTTGTAAGCCAAGGACTACCTGAATGCATCCTAATTTCTCTTCAGTACAACTTATCTGCCAATCTCTAAGGCTGCTTCCTTTCTTATTTCCTCTCATCATTTCCGTTCCGCTTTGAAACTCTGGCAAAAGCTTTTCCTGGAGAAAATGTTAATGGTGGCCCATCATTTGTAAGAGATTTATATGATTCACTGTCTCATCAGGGATCAGAAAATATTTACTCTTCTCTGTGCTCAGGAGTTAAAAAGGCTAGAGAGCAGAAAAAGTCACTAAATTTATTTATTTATTGTGATAAAGGTAGAAAGTCTTTTTTTTATAGATTTATTTTCTCTATTATATAGTTAGTTTTCTTCTTCCTTTGTTCTCTTTTTTTCCCTTTCACATTTTAGTCCTCTCTATTCTCTTTTCTTTTGAGTTTAGCATGCATTCGATTTTACTCTTATAATAAAAACATCATATCAACGGAGACCAAAATACACAAATACACAAATACACACACACGCACCCATGCACACTCCCCGTGCAATTAAATTCAGCTTAGGGCCATCAGTCCTTTTTCCTGTATCCCTCCCTCAACCTCGCCATCTGCACACAAAATAAATAATGCAAATTGATGTTTTATGTATTTAGTTACTTTGAAAATTAGATCTTAAAATGGATTATGCACGTATCTGGTGGACTGCTTGGCAAGAGATGGAAGAGTTACTTCCTGTCGAGAGAGCAATAGAGACGGAGGTTAAGACCAAGCAGCAAATAGAGAAAATGGTATACTAGCAACAAGAGAATGTTAATGAAGGGGACAGGTGCATATCATTTCTAAGCCTGGTAACAGAATTCCCCATTTAATCTCTGACTCCTAAACCTTGACTCTACATGGTCCATGAGTACAAAAAGCGAACTTATGTGCCTAGACATCTCTTCACATAGATGACGTGGTTTGATCTGAAAAGGCCAAGCGGTTTGAGATCTGGGGAATCTTTGACCCTTCATCCAATCCAATGTATGTTAAATGGACATGAAATGCCCCTTTCTCATTTCTGTTTTTTTTTTCCTGTATAATTCAGTATTTAAAGCTGATATGCCTTCACTTATAATATTTACACTAAACAACTTCCAATGTGAGAATACACCTTATAGGAGGAGCTTGTAACTTGTTCACTGGATTAAATTGTTTTCCAATAAACTGTAACATCCACAGTGAAATGCTGCTTATAGTATGCACTATACAGATACAAGTGCAAAAGATGTAGGTTTTTACATGTAGGTTTTACATTAAAGCAGTTTTCTTTTGCTTGATCCTGAACTTTAATGAATTTTAGACTCATCAATCCAAGCACAATATAGCCAAATCTCTTCACAAATTCCAATTTTGGGGAATATAATTTAACAAGGCATTAACCTCCTTAAACCTCTTTCCCAGTACTAAGTTCATCATAGAAGTAGTATGAATTCTTGAGAAAATTATGATTATGCATTACATAATCCTGGTGTACCTCAATCTCTAAAATTTATCAGCTGTGAATCTTTGAACTCTTTTGTTAAGACTTAATGCTGGGCAAAATGATTCTATATGGCCTAGGTTTAAGGAAAGAAATTATAATTCGTTTGTGTGTTTGATATCACACCCACTTCTCAAAAAAAGTGAAATGTTTGACATTTTAATTATGAGGTATAATTGGAGTTCTTGAATTGTCCCTATTTTTTACACTTGCTTATTTTGTTCTTTTTTATTGTTTTAGTTCGCATTAATTGATTTTTCTAAAAACATATAATTTTTTTTTTCTCTTTCATAGCTTAAAAGAAAAAGCACACATTTTGTTCATATTTGCTCTGACCTGCAGGTTTTTTTAAAAAAAAATCAACAAAATAGGGAAAAAATAGGCTTCACGTATTAGAGTGAAAAAATTTTTTCAATGTAAGTTAGTGGAGATACAGGTAGTCCTCATTTTACAACAGTTTGTTTAGCGACCACTTGAAGTTACAACGGCACTGGAAAAAATGAGGCATGGACATTTTTCACACTTATGAAAAAGCACAACATCCCCATATTTGTTGTGGTTCGCCGGCAGCCAGTGTAGACAGCAGCGAAGTCGGACAGTGGGGAAGAACGGGGACCAGTCAGGGAGTCTGGAAAGGACTAGGACAAGGGTCCTGCATCCAATGCAGAGATGGGGCCAGGACCATCTGGGAGTGGGGTACTGCCTTCGGAGCCTCCAGAGTCTGGCAACAGTGAGGCAGAGGAACAAGGGGAGCCTCTTCCCAGTGCGTGTGTGCACAGAGCTGCTAGAAGGCAAGAGCAGCTGAGACAAAAGGGGCTACTCAGGAGTAAGGCTGGGAGGTGATTGCCGCTCCCATAAGGGATAAAAGTCAGACCAAGATGACGAAACCTTTGCAGGAAGCAAAGTCGTTCGATCGATTCAGAATCATCCTTGAAGCTCTTTGTACTTCGGTTGGGGCTTTTTTGTACTTCGGTTGGTTTCTTTTCTAGTTCATTTGATACTTCTATTGCTGGTAGCACTTCACAAAACTGAAAGGTGGGTGCTTATCTCGGGGGACTGTTTGAGATTAATTCCGGCTGGGAATGAAAACAATTCCCAGCAGTGCAATAAAAGAAATCTTGTTTTTAAAATAAGTTTGTCTGTGATTACAGTTTAGGAAGCCTAGGTCAGAACAATATTCATGTAATCAAAATTCAGACACTTGGCAACTGACTCATATTTATGAGGGTTGCAGTGTCCTGGGGTCATATGATCCCCTTTTCCCACTCCACAACTGTGGCAAGAAAGGGTCGTAAAATGAAGCAAAACTCTCCCAACTGTCGCACTTAGCAACATAAATCTTGGGCTCACTTGTGTGGTCGTGTACCTGTACTCTCTTGTCTCCTGCTCATATTAGACCTCTTTCTTTCAGTTTCTCTTTGCTATTGTGAGTATTGTAAATTTCACTCTTTCAACAACCAGCGCTTTCCTTTAACTGTTGGCCTATTTTGGGTCGTTTTCAGTTCCTCTCTCATCGGTGCATCCAAGGAAATTCAGAGACGGCTACGCAAGCTTTAAGCATCACATTTTTTCCTTAGTCTGCAACATCTGGAAACTTCAGAGCAGGATAGATCCAGAGTCCACAGCAGTTGTCCCAGTGGTGGAATTCAAGTTTTTTTTACTCCCAGTTCTGTGTGTGTGGCTTGGTGAGCGTGGTGTGGCTTGGTGGGCATGGCAGGAGAAGAATACTACAAAATCCCCATTCCCTCCTCACCACACTAACCTGCTTTCCAGCTCCATTCTCTTATGCAGGGCAACCAAAGAAGACCCAGCCAATCAGCTTGGACTCAATGGGAGGCAGAGAATAGATGGGGGCGGGGCCAGACAGAGGTGGGATTTGCCAGTTCTCCAAACTACTAAAAATTTCCGCTACTGGTTCTCCAGAACTGGTCAGAACCTGCTGAATACCACCTCTGGCTAACACGTTTAACTAAATAAATCAATAACCCCCAGTTCATCTTCCATACTCTGCATGAATGGAGCTGACATACAAATCAGGACTGACACCCTAAAAACAGAAGAACAGCCAAGAAAAAAAGATAGCCCTGTACTGATTTAACACCTAACTAAAACTGATACGGGCTATTTTGTACTTGTGGATTGCTGTCAATTCACACTATTACTCTAGGTGTGCAATGCCAGTTTTCACCTTTTTCATCAAAGCAACTTTCCATTCCCACTCTTTCACCTACTCAGATATTTGTTTCTTGCACAGACTATATATCTTGTGTTCTGACCAAGTTAACAGACCCCATTTTCATTGCCCAAGAGAACAAAGCTAACAGCAATAACTACTCCTTGCTAGGTAATTATTATGGAAGGGATTTTTTTTTAATAAAGTGCAAATGAGCTCTAATCCATCTCTCACAATGGCGAAGATCTATTGAAGAGTTCATTCTAATTTGGCTAATTTAGAAGACCACCCCGAAAAAAGCATCAAACTGCTCATTCAAATAAATCCTCCACTTCAATGCAGTCCTTTCAGGAAAAATACCAAGTACTTGTTCAGACACTTCTATGATCTAAGGGTTTCATTCAGGCTGAATTAACCATAAGCAAGCATGCCCACTTATGATGTGCCAGCCTCATGGGTGCAGCCTCTTCTAGATTAGCTAGCTTCCTTCCTTCCTTCCTTCCTTCCTTCCTTCCTTCCTTCCTTCCTTCCTTCCTTCCTTCCTTCCTTCCTTTTCTGGTTTTTTTTTCACGAAAAACCAAAGGTACAAATACAAATTAGGTGAAATTTCATTCATGAACAGTAATTGTGAGAGGAACCTTGGAATCCTAGCAGACGATCATTTAAACATGAGTCAGCCCTAATAGTGCTGTAACAGCCCCCCCAAAAAAACCAATACAATCCTTGGTTGTATAAACAGAGGCATAGAATCATGTAAAATATTAGTACTGTTTTATCAGACCACACCTGGAATACTGTATCCAGTTCTGGTCACCACACTACGAAAAAGATGTTGAGACTTTGAAAAAGGTGCAGAGAAGAGCAACTAAGATGATTAATGGCCTGGAGACTAAAACATATGGAGAATGGTCGCAGGATTTGGTTTTGGCCAGCCTAGAGAAAAGAAGGACTAAGGGGGACATGATAGCAGTGCTTCAACACCCAAGGGGCTGCCACAAAAGAGGACGGGGTCAAATTATTCTCCAAAGCACCAGAAGGCAGAACAAGAAACAATGGATGGAAATTAATCAAGGAGAGAAGCAACCTGGAATTAAGGAAGAAACTTCCTAACAGTGAGAACAATTAATCGGTGGAACAAAAGTTGCCTTCAGAAGTTGTAGATGCTCCATCATTGGAGGTTTTTAAGCAGAGACTGGAGAGCTATTTGTCTGGAATGATACAGCAGGGGGCTGGACTAGAAGACCTCCAAGGTCCTTCTAAATCTGTTATTCTGTTCTGAGATTCTTGAGTAAAAGCAATTACATGAAGCAAAATTGGGAAGTGATCGCTATCGAACTTACAACTTATTGAAGAGCACAGAGGTAGATTTGTACAGGTTCATAAGCCAACTCAACAAAACCAAGCAATGCCTTATAGTAATCTACTTATTTCATGGATACTTTGCTTTTAGCTATGTTTTGACTTAAGAAAAAAGCATTCCTTCTATGTTGGGGCTACATGAAACAGCATGAAATTTGGGAACAAATGTCAGCCACATTTTTTTAAACAAAAATACAACATATCATTACAAACAAGGTCTAAATACTTCCTCAACTCGCACAAGGCAGAGGGCAACTTGCTACTCATCCCAAACCATAAACACCACCGATAAAATTTGCTCACACTTTGCTTAATGTTTCAAATGTAGCTCCACTTCATTAAAATATGCTTATAATTTTACGCACTCTTGTATGATTCATTAACCCCCGGATAAAATGAATGAGCTGTTGATTTAGGGATACTGTTAATGGGATGCTGGGGAAGTTGTGGATCAGCTGCTTCCAATCATCCCTTTTTGGCATTCTATCTTTCCTTAGCTGGGCTCTGCCCTTCCCTTCTCCCTAAACGACAAGAACAAATGATGTGGCCTGGTCAGGGAGCTGTTAGATGCACTACTCTTACCGTCAAGAGTCTAGAACTACAGAACATAGAATAATAGAGTTGGAAGGGACTTCAGAGGTCTTCTAGTCCAACCCCCTTTTCAAGTAGGAGACCGTATACCATTCCAGACAAATGGCTGTCCAGTCTCTTCTTGAAAGCCTCCAGTGTTGGAGCACCCACATCTTCTGAAGGCAAACTGTTCCACTGGTTGATTGCTCTCACCGTTAGCAAGTTTCTCCTTAGTTCTAGGTTGCTTCTTTCCTTGATTAGCTTCCATCCATTGTTTCTTATCTTGTCTTTTGGTGCTTTGGAAAATAGCTTTGATCCGCTCATCTTTGTAGGAACCCCTCAAATATTGGAACAGTGTTATCATGTCTCCCCTGGTCCTTCTTTTCATTGGACTAGTCATACCTAATTCCCGTAACCATTCTTGGTATGAAACTTGGAGCAAAGTTGAAAGACTAGCCTAGAGGCAAGTTTCCTGGAATTTTATTTTATTTTTAAATTTTCAATTCATCCACAGGCTATGGGGGACTTTCCAATGAAGGATAAGATTCATAAAATGAAGACAAAGGCAAAACAATTATAGACATGATTACCACAGTGTAACCTTATTTCTAATATTTTATGGGGTCCTTTTGGATCATGAGATAGGAACAGAATAAGCAAAACCACACTTCCGATACACAGAGAGGAAATAGAAGTCTTCCTTTTATTTCCATGGAAAAAACCCATATACTCCCAGGAATATAAATAAAGATAAAACAATGCTGTTGTTTTATCTTTAGAATGGAAGATAAGAAGAAAGGAAGAATCTGTGAAAATATCAGTAGTATAAATGCAGAATTATTTGATTCGGTATTGTGGCCTCTTGCGATTAAATATTCTACTATATCAGTGACAGAATCAAAACACGATTTCCTCCCCCCCCCCCCCCCCCCTCTGGTTTGCATTTCTTAAGAAGCTATTTGCTCTCAAGTTGACCAGGGATGATTGAGGATAGGAAATGGGCTTTTGTTAATTTTTTTTTCTTTTCTATCGATTTTATTTGTGTGTTCTTTTAAGCACTCAAGTGAAGTATGTAAATGTCCCAGTATGAAGAAAATATTGAGTTATGCAAAAAAAAACCTACGGATTTCACCCAAACTTGCCTATTTCTTATGATATGTGAGCAAATTAAACTGAACCTTCCACAGATGATATTTTTTTAAAAAAAGAAAAAAGAAAAGAAAGCACAAAACAAGTCCAGGTGTTTCTTTTCTACCATTGTATTGACTCTCAATAGGAATTTGAAACTGCCATTGTGCGAGGCACTAGAAATATTTATAGCTGGGCCAGTAGGTGTATGAATGTTATCTGATACATAAAACAAATTATGTCGTTTTAAAAAATTAGATTTAAGAATAGCTGCTTGGCTGTGTGTGTGGTTTGCAACATGTACTTTATTGCAATATTAAAATGCCAAAAAAGCCAACAGTTCTAGATTGCATTAACAGAGGGATAGAATCAAGATCACATTAAATGTTAATACCACTTTATATTGCCTTGGTAAGGCCACACTTGGAATACTGCATCCAGTTTTGGTCACCACGATGTAAAAAAGATGTTGAAAGAAACTCTAGAAAGAGTGCAGAGAAGAGCAACAATGGCGATTAGGGGACTGGAGGCTAAAACATATAAAGAACGGTTGCAGAAATTGGGCATGGCTATTCTAGCGAAGAGAAGGACCAGGGGAGACATGATGGCAGTGTTCCAATATCTCAGGGGCTGCCCCAAAGAAGAGGGGGTCAAGATATTCTCCAAAGCACCTGGAGGCAAAACAAGAAGCAACAGATGGAAAATAATCAAGGAGAGAAGCAACTTAGAACTAAGGAGAAATTTCTTGACAGTGAGAACAATTAATCAGTGGAACAACTCGCCTCCAGAAGTTGTGAATGCTCCAACATTGGAAGTTTCTAAGAAGAGACTGGACAACCCTTTGTCTGAAATGGTGTAGGGTTTCCTGCCTAAGCAGGGGGTTGGACTGGAAGATCTCCAAGGTTCCTTCCAACTCTGTTATTCTGTTCTATTTTAGAATACCATGAAACCATAAAATGACATTTCAATTGCCTTTTGACACACTTCTATTGTAATGTTGTGATCACTTTTGCTAATCCTTAGCAGAGTCTTGTAAGCAAGGCCTGTAAGAATCATCAAAGAACTGCAACCTTCCAGTCTCGATATCTGTAAGAGGAATAAATCCCTAACTTCTTCTCAACTTCTTAGATTACAAGTAAGAGACACATCAAGAACTGAAGAAGCTTTTTGGATCGTTTTCAAAGAAAACACTAAGAAAGTCCAGTTGCCCTTTGGAAAAAGCCCTTCGGGATAACCATGAACTGGATGGCTGAGAATCTCCATAGATAGGAGAGACACCAAGGCTATGACATCTTGAGGTGGCACTTTCTGAGGCTCAGTGAAATAACACCAAAACAGAACAGCAAGATGGACCACAACACCCATGTTCCTCAACAAAGGACCAAGAAGGCTCCATATTTCCTCATTTTCTAAAAGAGGACTGTGTTGTTGTCTCTACTTTGCAAGCAAGAGAGATGACTCTTTGCCTTAGGTCACCTAAGAAATTTTCCCACAAAATATGGCCAAAGGAAGAAACTTGTCTATTCAGAACGTTGAATGTTGCAAGCTGGGGGAACAAAAGTCAACTTTTGCCCTGTTGTGGTGGGGAAAATGTCCACTTCTAAGGCAATTGGAGATAGATCCAATGAAGCCTATGTTATTGGCATGCACAAACTGCAGTGACCACTGGACCCCTTCCTAACGGAAGGCAAAAAAAAGTCCCAGATAAAGCAAGGTCAAGCAAAACAAAGGGAGAAACAGCAATCTGGTTTTAATTATCTATCTCCCGCCTCTCCAAGGTCACCAGATTTAGCTTCCTGCTTTCGCTCAGGACTGTATTGCAGTCCTGCTTTAGCCATCTGTAATTAAAAACGCTGGAGATTTTCAAGAAAAGAACAGACAGCTATTTGGTCCGGGATGGTCCACGTATTCTGGGTTTTATTTAAATAGAACGTGAAAATAATGTTTAAGATCTACCATTGGCTAATCTTGTCGTCAGTTCAAAATTATTTCACATACATCTCTATACTAACCTAACAGATGTCTAGGAGTAGGATATATGGCATAAAATCTGCCTCAGGTGCTCTATATCTTCAATAGTACTTTTGGTACAGTATTGTCTTGTTTAGCTTCTGGGGCAATAAATACCTCTGATCCATTATTGGTTAAACAATTTCTACTTGGCTTCTTTGATGTGATAAGACAAAGGGATGAATCCCATTAGAGAATAGGACTCAGCTAAGATCTCTTCAAGGAATCCATGAATGATGCCTCCTGATGTTCTCTGGCCACCGGAATAAAACTGAAGAGGTAACTGGGTCAAAGGCTGGACTCAATTCACTCGACAGATTCAACCTATCATCCCAATCCATTCAAATTTTAGAGTATCTCAGAATAATAAGAGTTGTTAGGGACCCTGGAGGTCTTCTAGTCCAACCCCCTGCTCAAGCAGGAGACCCCATACTATTTTAGATAAGTGGTTGTCCAATCTCTTCTTAAAAACCACAAGTGATGGAGCATCCACAACTTCTGAAGGCAAGTCCTTCCACTGGTTAATTGTTCTCACTGTCAGGAAATGACTGCTTAGTTCTGGGTTGGTTCTCTCCTTGATTAGTTTCCATCCATTGCTCCCTGTTCTGCCCTCAGATTCTTTGGAGAACTGGTTGATCCCCTCTTCTTTGTGGAAGCCCCTCAAGTTTTAGAACACTGCTATCATATCACCCCTAGTACTTCTTTTCATTAATCTAGATATACCCAATTTCTGCAACAGTTCATCATACGATTCAACCTTGAGCCCCCTAATTATCTTGGTTGCTCTTCTCTGCACTTGTTCTCAAGTCTCAACATCTTTTTTATATCATGGCAACCAAAGCAGGATGCAATATTCCAATTGTGGCCTTACGAAGGCATTATAGAGCAGTATTAACACTTCACATGATCTTGATTCTTTCCTTCTGTTAATGCAGCCCAGGATTGTGTTGGCTTTTTGGGTGGCTGCAGCATCTCTGCTTAAAAGTTTTCAGTGTTCCTTCAACTTGCTTATAAATCTTAGAGGCAGCATAAAATTTATTAACATTTAATTGTAAAAGTTGATATCTATATTTTATATTTCATCTTGTTTACAACCATCTATACTTGTGTAACAGTCTGTTTATATTGCACACGATAATGTTGAAATTCATACATACGTACAATCATGTGAAATTATGCTATTATTAATACTTGTTTTGCAAATATTCTATTTACCACTGTAGGTGGGCTGTTTTGCCAAATGAATCATAATAATTATTTTTGCCAGTTTATTAATAGGTGTTAGGTAGATTCTAAATGTTAAGTGGATACAAAGGAATTTAAAAAAAAACCCACAACACAATCTTGATTAGTATTGTTACTTTTGTGAACCATCCACATATGAACGAAGTACATACCCTCTATTTTAAGTAGTTGGTTTATTAAGCTTAACTTCTAAAAGATCACACAAATATAATGTAGGCACTAAAAGTACTTTGTAATAATTTTCTCATTGGACGTTTATTAATTTCTTTAATAAATAATACTTTATTGATCAGATATAAGGCTTCTGATTTGTTGAAACGAAGAGAATTACAGTTAGAAACAAAATCAAAGTAAACTTCAAAGGGAACTCATCAAAGCTGCCACAAGATGCAGCTGCTTTAATCCACTACAGAGCAGTTATGTGTCTGCACAATACTGTTCATGAAACAATGGTTTTGACAAATTGCACAGCCCTCATTTGTATTCTCTCTGACACAACAACTCCGTATACAAGCTAGCCTCAATTACTGAAGTCTTGCGATTATTTGGAAACTTTAAATGACTATGCCCAGAGAGATGAACAGGCTAAAGGTATGGAAAGTGCTGAATTAAAAAGCAGTCATTAGCAGGAAATGCCACAATATTACTTTTCATGCTAAAATTTCAGGCCCTTTATTGTCTTCATGCTCAGACATGTGGAACTTATCGGAGGTAACCTGATGCTTGCAAATGACTAATTAGCTGAAATTTAGAAAGGCAAATATAAAAGCAATTGGGGGATAATACAAAGTTTGTCCTGCAGCCATATCAGATACTATTTTTGCAGTGCTTAATTTTTCTCTTTCCTCCCTCCCTTTCTTCATTGTTAAAAAAATATAAAACAATTATGCTTTTCACTTTCGAGTATGCAAAATGACGCCAAGAATGGAGAAAGAGCCAGAAAGAATAAGACAAAGAAATTAAGGAAACGTGGGTAAACCTATTTTCCATCAACACCTTTTCATTGTTCTTCTCCTAGCTTTTCTATCTTTGCAGATCATCCAAACTTCCACCACCTCCCTGCCTCTCTCCCTCCATTTCAAAATATTATTTCAACACAGATTTCAAAAGCTGAACCAACAGCTGTCATTTTTATATGTTTATTTGTCCCCTGTCAGAATCCCATGGAAGCCAATTTCACATGTCAATCCAAGTATCATTGAAGACTCCAAAACAATACATTGATATTGTAAAGCAGACATGTTGCCTCAAATAAATTTCAGTCTTTTTAAAATTGTGGGTTTGGGTTTTGTTTTGTTTTTTAGCATGGACTACTGAAAATTTTGACATTCGTGATTCACCTAGTATCTTCAATCTGCACCAACTAATTACTCCCAAGTAGTCTTTTTTAAAAAAGTCTCAAAAACTATGAAATAGCAACTAGCCAAGAAACACAGAACATCTTTCCTCGAGGAGTGGACTTAGGAGGAGGAAGAGGAGCAGTGGTAGGATTCAATCAGTTCTCAGCGGTTCAAAAGAACCGGTTGTTAACTTTCTGAGCAGGTTGGTGAACTGGTTGTTGGAAGACGTAATTAGGACAGAGAACCGGTTGTTAAATTATTTGAATCCCACCACTGTAGAGAAGATAGAAGATAAAGTAGCTTTTGTAACCTAAGATCATCCATTCAACTCGTTGTAAGGGAATCTGAACAGCCCCCAAGAGAAAAGATAAGTGAAGAGGCTGCTTCTACAGGTAGTCCTCGACTTACGACCACAATTGAGCCCAAAATTTCCATTGCTAAGCAAAAAAAAAAATAAGTGGCTAAGTGCGTTTTGCCCTGTTTTACGACCTTTTTTCAGACATTAAGCGAATGACTGCAGTTGTTACGTGAATAGCATGGTTGTTAAGTGAATCCGGCTTCCTCACAGACTTTGCTCGTGAGAAGGTCATAAAAAGGGGATCACTTGATCCCAGGGATGGTTGCCATCATCATAACTATGTGCCAGTCACCAAGTGTCTAAATTTTGATCAGGTGACCACGTGGATGCCACGACGGTCATAAGTGTGAAAAAGGAAGCCACTTTTTTCAGGTGTTAACTCTGAACAGTCACTAAACGGATGTTCGTTAAGATGAGGAATACCTGTATTCTATGCCAACCATCTTGGATTTAACTATTATTCCACCAAGAAACCTGCACAAAAGGCCTTTTAACACAGTCTGCCCTGATGACGAGAAAACATGTCGGGCTGATCTGACAAGACAGGAAAGGAAAAAAAAAATGTTTTCATTAAAAACTGAGCAGAGCCAACTTTTTCCCCTCCATCTCCTCAAGCCAACGTTTCTCTGGAGCTTTCCAGGATCAGCAAACCCAGAAATCCGGCAATTTGGTTAATCAAGATTAAAAAGAATTTGGAGCAATTCTACCTGACTGCCTCTTTAATTATATTTTACTCTTCTTAGGTTTTAATCTCAGCATTCCTGTTGGGTTTATCATTGCCAGCCTGGCCTGATAGCAGAACATCTAATCAACATACACAGCTAAAGGTTTATACAGGGGTGGGATCCTGGTTCGGGGAGCGTGCACATGCGCACCAAATGCACACTGCACGCACGTGCGCACTACCGGCTCCAGCGAGCATTTACCTTCTCCAGCTGAGTGCCACGCAAAGCAGCTGAGGAGGTAAAAGCACAGGATAAAGGACAGCCTAGAGCCCAGGTGGGCCAAACACACAACCAGACGGTCATCACAGCGAACTGTTTCGGTGTCAGCTGCACTTCGGAGCTACCGATCCTATAGAAGCGGGCTGAACCAGTAGCATCCCACCCCTGGGTTTATGCAAGGCTTGGCTGTGGCTAAGTCTGGCAGAGAAATTATTTTCTAGGCTAAAACCTGACGAGTGAAAAAAAGAAACGATGAGGCCGCACGATCTCCAATACCTACCAAAGGTTCTAAAAAGTGAAGTCGATTTTCTAGGCAACAAGAGCAAACCAGAACAACATATAGGGAGAGTCCCTGACTTACGACCACAATGGAGCCCCAAGTTTATGCTGCTAAGTGAGACATTTGTGGAGAGAGTTTTGCTCCCACTTTTATGACTTTTTTTTAACCAAAGTTAGCAACCCGGTCAGTGGTGGGCTGCAACCAATTAAACGACTGGTTCTGTGAGCGCATGCTTCGCACCGATCGTCGTTCGTACCGGTTCACTAAAACCAGTCCAAACCGGTAGCTTAACCCGGTGTTTAAGTCAACCTGATTTCCCCATGGACTTTACTTGTCCGAAGGTCACAAAAGGGGAATCAATGACCCCGGGATACCGCAACCGTCATAAATATGAGTCAGTTGCCAAACATCTGAATTTTTATTCATGTGACCATGGAGAGTTGTAACTGTGAAAAAACAGTCCAAAATGTACAAAAAAGTACAAAAATGTAATAGTCCAAAAACTTCTTTTCAGTGCCATTGTAACTTTGAACAGTGACTAAACAAGCTAGCGTAAGTTACGGACTACTAACGTCATTGCCCAGAGGATCATTGGTTGCCCTCTGCCCTCTTTGGAAGAGCTTTAGAGCTCCCGCTGCCTTAAGAAGGTTCAAAACGTTCTCAAAGATCCATCTCATCCTGGGAACCCTTTTTTGGAACTATTACCATCTGGCAGATGGTACAGGATAATAAAAACAAGGACAAATAGGCTGAAAAACAGCTTCTATCCCACAGCACAAACTCTACTGAATTCTACTGTATAGTGCAATATCAGGAGTTTTCAATTCAGTTGCACAGAATGCAAAAGATGTGTGTTTGTGTTTTTATTTTTATAGTTACAATGTACACTGAAGATGGCATTTAATTTCGTTGTATAAGGTGCAATGGCAATAAACTAAACTAAACTATACTAAAGTAAAGTAAACTAAACCTGTATACCTGCAATATCTTCTCTGGTGATATAATTTTCTAAAAAATGCGAAGGCAACCGACTCCACTAAGAAGTTACACAAGGCTAAAAGTTTCCACGCCATCTCCTTCAGACCTCGCCCGTTTTTCCTACTGCCCCGATGAGGAAATTTAACAAGCGGAGCATTAAATGGGCAAATAATTACCTTTTAACTCTTGGAAGAGGCCAACATCAATTAACACGCAGGAGCTCTTAACAAACAGAGAGAGGAGGAGGTGGGGGCCCAGAGCAGTTCCTGCAGTCATCAAGGTCCTTCCTAACAAGAGGAAAACCAAAAAGAAGAGGAGGAAATGGTTAACTATTAATTTTCATAACCCTGATGCTGTAGAGAAGATGCTAACTCCCAAATATGAAAAGAATAATCAAGACGTAGGCTGTGAGGGCTCTAACAAATTCACCCCCATTCAAACCATAAGTCTCTAGCTAGAGTAAAACAATTTATTAGGAGTGGCCATGTTGGAGTTAGCTGGGTGCAGTCGACACTAAAATACAACATTCATTTCCCCCTTGACCCTGGTCTCCCACCCCCTGGACGTATATTCTCCAATGGAACACATCCATAGCCAAGAGTCATCAATCATGCTGTCCAGTAATAATCTTGTACACCAACAGCTTCAGCTGCCTAGGCGATTATCTGAGGCATTTAAGGAATGCACTGTTTTCCCCCACTCCCTTTCTGCTGGCAGCTAAAGAGACCAAAGGAGTATTTTTAGTTGACAATAGGCATGATATTTAATCTTCCACTATTACACTACTAAGCGAGGTGGATATTAAGTGGGGTTCGCCGCCATTGCACGACCTTTCTTGCCACCAAATGTTAAGAGAATCACTGCAGTTGTTAAGTGACCCCAGGACATTGCAACCATCATAAATATGAGTTAGTTTCCAAAGCATCCAAATTTTGATCATTTGACCATAGGGACAAAAACATATGAAGAACGGTTGCAGGATTTGGGTTTGGCCAATCTCGAGAAAAGAAGTTCTGGGGGGGACATGATAGCAGAGTTTGAGGGGCTGTCACAAAGAAGAGGGAGTCAAGCTATTTTCCAAAGCACCAGAAGACAACAAACAATGGATGGAAACTATTTAAGGAGAGAAGCAATTTAGAACTAAGGAGACATTTCCTAACGGTTAGAACAATTAACCAGTGGAACAACTTGCCTCCAGAAGTTGTGGATGCTCCAACACTGGAAGTTTTTAAGAAGAGATTGGATAACCATTTGTCTGAAGTGGTGTAGGGTTTCCTGCCTAAGCAGGGGGCTGGACTAGAAGACCTCCAAGGTCCCTTCCAACTCTGTTCTATTCTATTCAGTGGAACGGCTTGCCACCAGAAACTGTGGGCACCCCATCACTGGAGGTTTTTAAGAAGAGACTGGTCAGCTACTTGTCTAAAATGGTATAGGGTTTCCTGCTTGAGTAGGGGGTTGGACTAGATTAGAAGGCATCCAAATCCCTTCCAGCTCCATTCGGATACTTTCTGAGTATTTGAGACTGTTTTATGAAAGGCACACACAGTTTTTTTTTTCCTCAAAGCTCTGCTCACGAATAAACATTTCACAAAAATCCTTCCTTGTAGTAAGCAACCTCTTGAAATGCTTCCATTAAAGGTAATAAACCGAGAACACTAAGCTGTGGTCGCTTCATCTCTGGAGGCTTTTAAGAAGAGACTGGACAGCCACCTCTCTGACATGGTATAGGGTCCCCTGCTTGAGCAGGGCGAAAACTGGTCATAAGTCACCCTTTTCAGGACTGTTGTAACTTGAAATGGTTACTAAATAAGCAGTGGTACATTGAGCACAGCTATATTAATGGTGGGCTGAAAGGGAGATGGAAGAAGGGAAAAAGAAGGAGAAGCTGACATCTCCATTCTATGTATGCATCTCATTTGTTCATGTGCTTGCAGTACCGAGCATTTCTTTTTCCACTCCAGCCGAGTTGCATTTATGTACAGGCAGACACACGGCCCAGTGCATGGAAATCACAACAGTTTTAGCAAACGTTGCGTCCATCACCACCCCAAAATTTTAATGCGCAATCTCATCAAATCCCAGCAAAAATTAACGAGGAGATAGCTGCATTCACAATCCTCTGCAACTGTAAATTTTTCTAATGGGTTCGGGACCAACCATTTTCCCAAGTCGTGCTATTAGCAAAAAAATAAAATAAAATAAAATAAAAAATGAATGAGCCTGCAGCCAAAGCAGCGTGTGCTAGGATTTCATTAGAGCTCCTGCTGAGCAGGGTAATTTCTGGTCAGAGCTTGGGTTTAAGAGAACCAAGATTAAATTAGGTACCTTGGAATACGTGTTTGCTGCGCTATAGGTTTACTTATTTAGATTTCTAGCCTGTTGTAATCGACGCAATCTTATAATGTTTTAGCTTTTTTTTCCTCACAAGAGGTGAATACATGTGAACAGGGGAGGGGAGAAGGAAGGAAGGAAGGGAAGAGAAGAGAGAAAGAAAGAAGAAAGGAAGAAAAGGAAGGCGGGAAGGAAAGAAGGAAAGAAGAAAGAAAGAAGGAAGGAAGGAGAGAGTGGAAGGAAGGAAGGAAGGAAGGAAGGAAGGAAGGAAGAAAGAAAGAAAGAAAGAAAGAAAGAAAGAAAGAAAGAAAGAAAG
>NW_020769358.1:7905848-7936268 GCF_900518735.1 Pseudonaja textilis | reverse complement strand
AAAGAAAGAAAGAAAGAAAGAAAGAAAGAAAGAAAGAAAGAAAGAAAAAGATTTTTAGCAATGAACTACACTTGCAAGCTCACTCATCCATCTTGAAAGAAATGACACACTCCAAATGAAGCCAACAGAAGAGAAACAGAACCACATTTCAAACTGACTTAATCTGAACATAAACAAATAAAATCTGATACCAATGTACTGAAGGGCAAAACTTTCTCTGAATCTGTGAACCCCGGATCCTGGTGAACATTTTCGAATGGAATGGAATGGAATGGAATGGAATGGAATGGAATAGAATAGAATAGAATAGAATAGAATAGAATAGAATAGAATAGAATAGAATAGAATATTCTTTATTGGCCAAGTGTGATTGGACACACAAGGAATTTGTCTTCGGTGCAGAAGCTCTCAGTGTGCATAAAAGTGATTTGTTGCTAAGTGAGACAGTTGCTATGTGAATTTTGCCCCATGGTGGTTAAGTGAATCACTGTTCCAGGAATTGTGCAGCAGCTGTCTGGATGAAGTGTGGGCACACCAACACATATGTGGGGTTCCTTTATATAAATATACAGCCAAAGACCTCTTACACCTTCAAACTTGCTGAGGTTGAGGATCATTGGTGGGACCTAACACCTATTTAAATTTAACTTATTTAAATTTAACATTGACATTTATGGTTATTTTTTTTGTTATCATCCGCAAAAGGAAGACAAGTCAGGAAGTTGGGAAAAATCGTGAGGTAACTTGAAACAGGTCTACAGAACGCACAGATCGAAAATAGCGGGGGGGGGGGAGAGAGACGCCCACTTCGTACACCACAGCCAATCACAGCGCAGGCCGCCTCACGCATGAGTCAGCACTTTCTAACCAGAACTGTGTATTCTGAATTTTTCACTTTTTGTTTTTTTACAAACATATCAATGTGTGAATTTTATTTTGATACAAATAAAATAGTATTAATCATATTTGTTCCATTCAACAAGCATATATAATTCTAGTAATAACACACATATTTTTATTAAATTATAATGTTTCATTGTTTAGTTATTCAGTATTTCAATGGGTCATTTTTATGCCAATCACCCTATTCCAAGATTCAGACCTTTTAATACAAATAGAATATTGTTAATCATATTTATTACATTTAGCAAGCTTATATAATGCTAATAATAATACAAACATTTATGTTAAATTAAAATGCTCCATTATTGTCTTGTTCAACTTATAATCTTTCATTATTTCAATATGTTACAGTAGTTTTAATCCTTTTTTTTTGCATTTAGCAAACACATATTCATATTGAATTATAATCCTTCATTATTTATTTAATCAACGGTTCAATATATTATTTTTATGCCAGTCACCATATTCAACAGTACAGACCTTCAACTTTCTAGGTTCCATCATATCACAAGACCTAAAATGGACACTTAACATCAAAAGCATCATCAAAAAAGCACAACAAAGAATGTTCTTTCTGCGCCAACTCAGGAAGCTGAAACTGCCCAACGAGCTGCTGATCCAGTTCTACAGAGGAATCATTGAGTCTGTCATCTGCACACCCATAACTGTCTGGTTTGGCTCTGCAACCCAACAGGACAGACACAGACTTCAGAGAGTAATTAGGACTGCAGAAAAAACAATTACTACCAACCTGCCTTCAATCGAGGACCTGTATACTGCACGAAACAAAAAGAGGGCTGTGAAAATATCTACAGATCCCTCACATCCCAGACATAAACTGTTTCAACTCCCTCCCTCAAAACGACGCTATAGAACACTGCACACCAGAACAACTAGACACAAGGACAGTTTTTTTCCTATATGCCACCACTCTCCTAAACAAATAATTCCCTCAACACTGTTCAACTATTTACAAAGTCTGTGCTACTATTACAATTAACCTTCTCATCACTCCTTTTCACCCATCCTCTCCCACTTGTGACTGTATGACGGTAACTCTGTCACTTGTATCCTTATGATTTTTATTGACTGTTTCCTAGTATGATTTGATTGCTTATTGTACCCTATGACTATTATAAAGTGTTGTACTTTATGATTCTTGACTCTTGACGAATGTCTCTTTTCTTTTATGTACACTGATAGCATTTGCACCAAGACAAATTCCTTGGGTGTCCAGTCACACTTGGCCAATAAAGAATTCAATTCAATTCATTTCAATTCATTTCAATTCTATTCTAATTCTTATTGTATTGACTATTATTACATGTTGTACCTTATGATTTTTGACTCTTGATGGATGTATCTTTTCTTTTATGTATACTGAGAGCATATACACCAAGACAATTCCTTGTGTGTCCAAACACACTTGGCTAGTAAAGAATCCATTCATTCATATTATTTAAGTACACAACTGCATGTTCTGACCGACTGTATCCTGTACTGTTTCCGCTACTTAAATTCAATACCCTAACAATCACTACGAAACAAAATTCATTTTTTTTCTACTTGGAAACGGCTTCTGGGCTTTGTGCTTGAAGTGGGGAAAATAATAAAACTTCTATTTTTAGGCTTTTGCTGATTAGATAGGTTTTTGTTGTTACAAGAAGTGCTCGACTTACGACTGCAATTGAGCCCCAAATTTATGTGGCTCAGTGAAACATCGGTGGCATCAGCTTTGTGCTCCAATCTACCGCCTTTCTTTTGCCACAACCATTAAGCGAATCATTACAGTTGTTAAGTGAGACATGTGGTTGCAAAGTGAATCTGGCTTCCGCCATTATCACAAGGTTGCCAAAGGGAATCACATGACATCCTTTCCTCCCGGGACCATGGCTACCATCATAAAGATGAGTCAGATGCCAAGTGCCTGAATTTCGATCACGCGGCCGTGGGAAAGGCTGCAACTGCCACAAGAGTAAAAGTTGTAAGGGTGAAAAGCGGGTCGCAAGTCACCTTTTTCAGTGCCATTGTAGCTTTGAAACGGTCACTAAACAAACTGACGACAGTCGAGGGCTACCTGTATCATTTGAAGGAGAGGCGTGAAATTTGGTAGATGATGTGAAGCGGAAGAGCCTTCTCTGCCAATTTATATGGATTTTTTTTTAAAAAAATGAACAGAGAACAGATGAACAGAGTTGGAAAGGACCTCGTAGGTCATCTAGTCCAACCCCCCCATCCAAGCGGGAGACCCTACACCATTTCTGACACATGGCAGTCCAGTCTCTTCTTGAAAGCCTCCAGTGATGAAGCTCCCACAACCTCTGAAGGCAACTTCTGTTCCATTGCTTGATCGTTCTCCCTGTCAGAAAATTTCTCCTTATTTCCAGACTGACTCTCTCCTCCTTCTGTTTCCATCCATTATTCTTTGTCTGGCCTACAGGTACTTTGGAAAACATCTTGACCCCCTCGTCTCTGTAACAGCCCCTCAAATATTGGAAGACTGCTATCCTGTCTCCCCTGGTCCTTCTCTCCACTAGACTAGCCAGGCCCAGTTCCTGCAACCATTCATCATATGTTTGTGCTTCCAATCCCCTCATCATGCTGGTTGCTCTTCTCTATACTTTTTCTAGAGTCTCAACATCTTTTTTATAGTATGGTGACAAAAACTGGATGCAGGACTTTAGGTGTGGCCTAACTAAAGCTTTATAGTATGTCCCCTGAACTTGATTGTATCTCTCTGTTGATACAACTTACGATTGCATTGGCAGTTTTGGCGGCGGCTGCACACAACTAGATTCGTTGGAAGTGGGTAAATATAACATCAGTGAATATACAGTAAGGAGACCAAGCAAGCAGGCAAAACGAAATGATCCAGGAATTCAATTCCGAACAAGTGGCCATTGCCAGCCAAGATAAATCTTTTAGAAGATGAGCAAAATCTATAAGGGAACGGCCTTTTTTATTTTACAAAGCTCTATTCTCTAATAAAAAGAAAGCCTTGCATTATTTTAAGTACCTTTCAGAGGTATGTTAACTTAGTTTATCTGAAATAAATTACTGGAACCTTAGACAATCTGGTCTCAGGTCGTGCTGCAGGAAAGGAGGCCTGTTCGAACAGAGACACCTTATAGATAAATGTGAATTATAGTAATGTTAAAATATATATATAAGATTAGGGGAAACAGGATAGCAGTCTTCCAATATTTGAGGAGCTGCCACAGAGAGGAGGAGGGGATCAAGCTATTTTCCAAGGCACGGGAAGGCCAGACAAGGAATAATGGATGGAAACTGAACAAGGAACAACCTGGAAATAAGGAGGAATTTCCTGACAGGGAGAACAATCAACCGATGGAACAGAAGTTGCCTTCAGAAGTTGTGGGAGCTTCATCCCTGGAGGCTTTCTAGAAGAGACTGGACTGCCCTCTGTCAGAAATGGTGTTGGGTCTCCTGCTTGGGCAGGGGAGTTGGACTAGATGGCCTACAAGGTCCCTTCCAACTCTGTTAATCTGTAATCTGCCTGGAGGAGCATTCAGAAGCTTCAGCTGGTGCAGAATGCAGCTGCGTGGGCAGTAAATGCTATTCAGCAGGTGTAATTTTCCAGGTGTAATTCAAAGAGATGCTTGTCACCTTCATGGCTTGGGACCAGCTTACTGGAGGGATCTCCTTCTCCCATCCAATTGTTTCTACCCATCCAATCCGGTCGGACAGGATGAGCATGTTCTGAGCACCATCCAAGCAATGTCAGCTGGAGGAGACAAGGGGGGACGTGCTTGTTGTAACGTGGCACCTGCTCCCTGGAGCATCCTCCTCCAGAGATTAGGATGGCCCTGGCCCTGTTGGGCTTTTGGGAGGCCCTGGAAAGGCCAGGAGCCCAGGTGTGTGGTGTCCCAAGTGCATGAAAGACACTGGTTATGGTTGGCATTGATTGATTGGTATCTTTTAGCTGCCCCTGTATTTAATTTCTCTCTATGTCTCTCTCTGTCTCTCTCTCTCTTTTGGCAATTTTAACTGTTTTTATCATTGCTCACCATCAGAGTGACTAGATGAGAAAGAAAGAGAGAGAGAGAGAGGGGGGGGAGAGGGAGAGAGAAGAGAGAGACAGAAAGAAAGAAAGAAAGAAAGAAAGAAAGAAAGAAAGAAAGAAAGAAAGAAAGAAAGAAAGAAAGAAAGGGAGGGAGGGAGGAAAAGGAAGGAAGGGAAAAAAGAAAGAAAGAAGGGGAAAGAGAGAGAAAGAAAGAATGAAAGAAAGAAAGAAAGAGGGAGGAAGGGAGGGAAGAAAAGGAGGAAGGAAGGAAGGAAGGAAGGAAGGAAGGAAGGAAGGAAGGAAGGAAGGAAGGAAGGAAGGAAGGAAGGAAGGATAGAGAAAGAAAGAAAAAACAAAGAAAGGATGGAGGGAGGGAGGAAAGAGAAAGAAAGAAGGAAGGAAGGAAGGAAGGAAGGAAGGAAGGAAGGAAAGAAAGAAGAGAGAACGAGAAAAAAGAAAGAAAGAAAGAAAGAAGGAAAGAAAGAAAGAAAGAAAGAAAGAAAGAAAGAAAGAAAGAAAGAAAGAAAGAAAGAAAGAGAAAAAAGAAAAAGAGAAGAGAGAATGAGAAAAAAGAAAGAAAGAAAGAAAGAAGGAAGGAAGGAAGGAAGGAAGGAAGGAAGGAAGGAAGGAAGGAAAGAAAGAAAGAAAGAAAGAAAGAAAGAAAGAAAGAAAGAAAGAAAGAAAGAAAGAAAGAAAGAAAGAAAGAAAGAAAGGAAGGCAGAGAGACACTGGGAGAAATAAAGCATTTAGGCAGAATAATTTTTTTGGCATGGAAGTTTCCACCATCATTCAACAGTTCTGAGCAAACAGCAGAGATTCCCTGCAACCTACAGAGGCTGAACGTAGCTGGCAAAAGGCAGCTTTTGGTCTGTGACAAGTCTTACTTGTTTTGTGCAACAGCCTGTTTTTGTCACCACTCAACTGTCATCTCCTGCTGTTTTAACAGGAGTTTGGGGTTGTCTTGACAAAACTCATTCTCTTCTTGCCTTGCCCATGGCTTTTATGTTTATCTGCCCATTAAGAAAAAGAAATGCAAGATAACTTCCAAGCTTCTTACACACAAACACACACACACACACACACGCACAGAGGAAGCATTCTGCATTTAAAGGCCAACAATGGCTTTCTAGTTATCTCCACCAGATGATCAAAGTCCGTATTTTCTAACAAAGCCCGCGACGGAAAACTTTTAATACTGTGATTCATTACAGGCAGAGTTCCTTCCTACAGACATCCTTTTTAGAAGTAACAGTTACATTTCCCACACAGCTCCGTTTCCTGCCATCGCCAGACCATAATAGCTGGCAGCTGTTTCTCAGAAAGCTGGTGGACCACAGCTTTGAGAAGGGAATACATTTGCCGCTTTGTCATTTCTTTGGGGCCATCAAGAAAAGAAAAGGAGAAAAAAAAACAAACAAACCACAATCTCTATCCCCGTAATCTAGTGGAAGAAAAGAAAAATGCATAAACTCTGTCACACTTTCTCGTATTTCTTATCTCCATTCATTCCACGGACAGCAGGTACCATCAAAATAAGAAGAGGAGGAGGGGAGGGACACCTGAGAAATTTTGAAAACACCCCCCCCTCCCCCAAACAACCTGCAGCTCGGAAACACTAATAATTGGGAACCTCTCCAACACAACCACGTGTCTTTCACTACAACCAGACATTCTGAAAGGGGTTTAAGGTCACCAAATGTCCAATCTAATTTCTTCTCTGAGACCTCCGGTGATGGGAGCACTCACAACTTCTAAAGGCAAGCTGATGGATTGTTCTCACTGTCAGGAAATGTCTCCTTAGTTCTAGGTTGTACTCTCTGTGGAATCAAGAGGGGGTAGGACTTCCACGGGTAGCAGTTGAAAATAAATGAATGTAGTGTTTCTGCCTGTTGGTAAGGATCCTTAAGTTATTTGAAGGACTGCTGGATGTACCGTAGGCAGAAATGGCAGACCAGAGGTCTCCAAACTTGGCAACTTTGAGACTTGTGGACTTCAACTCCCAGAATTCTTCAGCCATCCTGGCTGGGGAATTCTGGGAGTTGAAATCCACAAGTCTCAAAGTTGCAAGGTTTGGAGATCCTTGGGGTAGATCCACCTCCTGTTTGTGTTGTAACCATGAGACTGCATAAAGCAAAGGAGACTATTAAACAAAACCGAGGAGATATGAAACTCTAGAATAACCCCAAGATGTAAATATAAATAAATATAGGATGTTACCAACCCTACAAGGAAACAGGAAGACTGCAAAACTTCACAATACTTATACTAGTTATTGTATCCCAAATATTAGGAGTCTTCAAACTTGACAGCTTTAAGACTTGTGGACTTCAACTTCCAGAATTCCTCCTCCAGTCATGTTAGCTCAGGGATTCTGGGAATTTGAAGTCCACAAGTCTTAAACTTGCCAAGTTTGAAGATCCTTGTATTAGAACATAGAATAATAGGATTGGAAAGGATCTTGGAGGCCTTCTAGTCCAAACCCTGGCCATGGCAGGAGATCCTATACCATTTCAGACTTTCTTTGAGCTTGACAGGATGGATGCATGTGATCATAGAAAGAATAACAGAACAGAATAATAGAATTTGATCTAAATCACACTTCCAACGCTCTTCGCTTTGTCATTCTGGACGGTTAAGGCGATCATGGATGGTAGGTACAACCAGAAACCCATTCCGCACAGCTACTGTCCCCGTGCCTTTGATGGAACAGAACCTTAGAACAGCTCTTCCTAAGTCCCAAAGGTGAAGCAACTGGACTTTCTGGTTTTTTTCCTTGAAGACATTTCGCTCTCACCCAAGAAGCTTCTTCAGCTATGACTGGATGGTGGAGAATGGAAGGATTTATGCTCCTTGCAGACAGCCGGTCATTTGCATCCTTTTAGAGGGTCATTGAGGCCTGTTGGAGGTTTGTCTGCGTCCTCAGGGTCACCTGAGTAGTGCAAATGGCTGTGGAGCCTTCTTGGAACTGCTGAAAGGACTGTGTTGTAGACTGGAGATAGATGATGTCCAGTCAGAGCTGTAGAAGCTTCTTGGATGAGAAGTGAAACGTCTTCAGAGAAAAACCAGAAAGTCCACTGCCTTTTGAAAAAGCACTTTGGGGACAATCATGACCTGGATGATGAAGAAGCTCCATAGACACCTCTTCATAAAGTGTGAATTTTACAAGGACTTGCACTCCCAATTAAATCACCAATCTCAACATCTATACCTGGCTCTTCACACCAATGATATTTAGTTTTGTTTTGTTTTTCTGGAAAGATAAGCACCCTTAAATCGCTGGATAAAGGCTGAGTTAATAGCACTAGCACTTACACTTATATACCACTTCGCAGAGCTTTACAGCCCTCTCTAAGCAGTTTATAGAGTCAGCCTCTGTCCCCAACAATCTGGGTCCTCATTTGACCCACCTCGATAGGATGGAAGGCTGAGTCAACCTTGAGCCCTGTCAGGATCGAACTCCAGGCAGTGGGCAGAGTTATCCTGCAATTCTGCATTCTAAGCACTGCACCACTGAATGTAGGTTCAGATCTTCAATATGATTTACTTAATGCATCAGATTTTATTGTACTTTAAAATTGTGCTTGATCGTTTTAACTTTTATGGCCTAGTTGTCAAGCGAAAGCAACTGCAAGCACAACCAGAACCACTCACAAAAAGTCCTAACAGTAGTTTTATGGCGGGTCAATTATGTTAACAAGAATCTGACCAGACATGCATTTCTTTGGGAATGGCAAGATAAGGCTTCAAAGATACTTCAGCCCGCAGCGCCCCCTCTTAACTCCTTCCTCCAGCCTATCTGGAAATTCTACCACATAAATCTTGTACTCTATTAAATGTGTGCTGTTGGGGTATGAGAAAAAGAATAAACAGAATAAAAAAATAATAATTTTATCCTAGCTACAAGATGCATTAAAAGAAAACAACACCTAATCTGCCACCCAACCTAAATCAAGTCTGAAATCCGTTTAGAAAACTATTTCACTGGGGTAGAACTTGTGTCTCTGGCGGGAAATTTAGAGCAAAATAATCCTTCATTCTCCCACATGAGAATATATAACTTTCAAAACACCTTTTGACTTTTCCTAATTTTGTATCCAAGGGGGATGGAGGGCCATATTTTCACCAAAATCAAGGTGAGGTTAGTGAGCCCTTAGCTTTATGGTTTTCAGATATACTGTACCTGATGGAATTTACACGGGTGATATTGCGATAGTTAGAGGGGAAAAAACCCTAACAAATTTTAGGTAAAAACACAGAGTGGGCTTTTATGGCCAGAGAAATGGATCTTTTCTTTCTTTCTTTTTTTTGACAAGTTCTGATGATGCTCCTTTCTGACCTCAAGTCTATTGGAGAAGATTATTGGTGGGGAAAGGCAGCGAGATGAAAGTAGAATACATTAACTTCACTTTGACTCAAGACCCCATCACTTTTAGTCTGACCATTGCACTTGCTACTCTGGTCCCAGGTTGGGAAAGATTCCATCCGTGTTAACAAATCACACGAGCTGTGAGCCTCTCAAACAGTGATTGAGTATATTGTTGATCAATATATTCAGGAGGCAAGAGACTGGGGTTGGCAATCAGACAATGTGTATACTTCTAAAGTGCAAAAAGAGCAACTAAGACGATTAAAGGCCTGGAGACAAAAACATAGGAAGAATGGTTGCAGGAATTGGCTAGTCTAGAGAAAAGAAGCACTGGCGGGAGACATGATAGAAGCATTCCGGTATTTGAGGGGCTGCCCCAAAGAAGAGGGGGTCAATCTATTCTCCAAACCACCTGAAGGTAGGACAAGAACTAACAATGGAAACTAATCAAGGAGAGAAGCGACCTAGAACTAAAGAGAAATTTCCTAATAGTAAGGACAATTAACCAGTGAAATGACTTGTCCCTAGAAGTTATGGGTGCTCCATCACTGGAGGGCTTTTAAGAAGAGACTGGACAGCCAGTTGAGCAGGGGGTTGGACTAGAAGACCTCCAAGGTCCCTTCCAAATTGAGCCCTTCTTCTCCACAAAGAAGAGGGAGTCAGCTTGTTTTCCAAAGCACCAGAAGGCAGGACAGAAAGCAATGGGTGGAAATGAATCAAGGAGAGAAACAACCTGGAATTAAGGAGAACATTCTTAACAGCAAGGGCAATTAATCACAGCAACAGCTTCCCTTCAGAAATTGTAGGGGCTCCATCACTGGAGGTTTTTAAGAAGAGACTGGACAGCCACCTATCTGAAGTGGTATAGGGCCTCCTGCTTGAACGGGGGCTGGACTAGAAAACCTCCAAGGCCCCTTCCAGCTCTATTCTGATCGATTGAATTCTGGGAGTTGAAATCCACGCATCTTCAACTAACCACGATTGAGAAACACTGCAATAGACGGAGACGTACGCTTGGCCCAACATGAATAACGACCACCAAGAGAAGCTGGACCTGTATCAGGGTCAGAGCTTTGGCAAGGAAACCTGGCCACCCATCTCTTCTAGGAGACAATTCTCAAAGTGGAAACCACAACGATTAAACCAAGTGCCTTGGCAAGCATCAACATACGCATGGGTTCTCACAAGAGACCAAACGATGCACACAGATAAAATTGTCGTCTTTTGGCAACTTGTCTTGCCAAAATTCAAAACACTTGCTATCCTAAATTGATGCCTCCATGATAGCAGACCTTTTTGCTTAGATTTTTGCCATCGCTTCTTCTTCCTCTCGGCCATTTAGAAAAGCAGAATCGGAGACTGTTATTTTTGGATCAAATATTTCCATTTGATGTCGAGCTTGGCATGAACCGAAAGCAGCTGTTCTCTCGACTTCCTCCTGAGAATATAATTCATCATTAAATCTCCCCAGCCTGTTTAAAACCAGGCAAGTGTTGGGGTTGCTGTTTTTTTTTTTTTAAAAAAAAGTGGAGTGCCCTTTCTTAAAAACCTACTGTGAATTCATTAAATTATTCAACATTCTTCAGTGGGCCAAGGGCGGGGGTGTTAAACTATCTCTCAACCTTATCAATTATTAATGCAATTTCTTGAGAAATATCAAGATATTTTGTAGGAACACAAAGCCAGGTGGGATGGGTTGTTTTTTTTTTAACTTTTGGCAGGAAGAAGGAAAAAAAATGGTAAAATCAAGATTTTACCAGTCAATGACCACTTCAGCTTCAACATCAACAATACAAGAGCACACAACAGATACAAACTCAACGTCAACCACTCCAAACTTGATTGCAGAAAGTACGACTTCAGCAGCCTTGAGTGGTCTGTGCCTTGCATGCACTACCTAACTCTGTTGTTACATCCTCAAACCCCCAACTCCTTTAACCTCAATGGACCCCAACCCATTCTGAACAGGTCTGTAAGGGGCATGCGTAAGTGCAACCCTATCATCTTGTAAGTGATTAACAAATCAAATAAACAAATAAATCAAATAAAATAAGGAAGGAAGGAAAGAAGGGAGGAGGAAGGAGGAAGGGGGAAGGAAGGAAGGAAGGAAGGAAGGAAGGAAGGAAGGAAGGAAGGAAGGACGGAAGGAAGGAAGGAAGGAAGGAAGGGGAAAGGAAAGGAAACAATACTCATTCCTAAAAGGTCTGTAAGGGGCGTGCACACATGCACAATTGTGCCTCCCGTCCCTGTCCTATTGTCCCCTTTTATTTGTGCCTATTTCCTGTATTCTTACTCATGTTTATACTTGTACCTATTATCTTGTAGGCAATTGACAAATCAAATAAATAAAAATAAAAATAAATATAGATGAAAAGAGGGAAAGGACAACGTCTGTTGAAAAAAATATAGCCCCTTAAGAATAACGTCTAGGTGTAACTTTGAACAAAAGCCTTATCAGGACTGAATACACTACCATGCCCAAAAACCAATTTACACATTGTGCAACTACTACTCCACTTGTGTACAGACAGTCTGGGCAAGCTAATTAAATTTACCTGGGTGCTTGCACATCTGTGTAGGTACACAAACACACATATCTCTTGTATCCAATCAAAGCTTTATCATGGTCAACAACTGGCATAAATGCATCTTTTATATCTAAAAACAGACTGGAAACAGAAATGCACAGAGTTACCCCCAAAACAAATACTGATCAGAGAAGAACTCAGGGTTCAGCTGAGGGGCCCTTAATGCTCTCTGAGCTTCGCTCTTTTCTTGCAGACGTTTAATTGCCAGGTAACATCATCAGTTCTAGAAGAGAGTGGGGTTTGCAAAGCGAGCATAGGCAATTCCCTTCTAGCACTGATGATGTTACCTAGTTTGGTACTGAAAGGTCTGCAAGAAAACAACCAAGCTCAGCGAGCACCAAGGAAATAACAATATTGAGCATGTTTTTCTCCTTTGTGTTAAAGATTTTAAGTACGATCATCCCTCACCAAGAAAGAGTTGCGACAACATGAAATGGATTTAGAACAGCTTTCTTGCTTTTTCAAAGGACTCTTAACTGTGTTTTTCATTAACATATCTCAATGTCTAAATGCAAATCTTCTCCTACCATTTTTCATAAATTCTTCTCCTCCTTTTCTTCAAAATGGTTCCCTGCTGTTTTTTTTTTTTTTTGTTTTAATCTTCCAGTAAACAAATGGATGCATATGTCCAGATATTGCACATTTCTTTTAAAGTGTTTCTCCCCATTGGGTACATTTTTGAAAATCCAAAATCAGAATAGTCACCGCAAAGATAAGCCTGGAGAGTGTACAGTACAAATCAATAACAACGCCAGCATTATTTTTGCCAAAGTAGCACCCATCCGATATTTTTTTCAGGAGGAAGTTCTTCTTTTTTTGAAAGAAAGAAAGAAAAATGCATGAAACGAAAAGACCCACTGAACTTGGCATGCAAGCGTGATAGAACATGAAATAAAGCAATTGTTTTGGAAAAACTGGACCCTGCGAGAGTTATAATCCACTTCAGACGTAGTTAAAACTTAACTGCTGTGATAATAATTAGTCTGAACATTAATGGTTAATAGACTCCATCTCAAACACTGACAAAGCAAGCTGGGCGAACGTCATTGGAAATTTTTTACATTATGTTTAAAGATCATGAGAAAGTTAAGCAGTTAAGAACCTCTCAGCAGCAAAATTATTGGCATCTATCTCTGATTTCTGTGTACTGTGACGTGATCAATATAACCATTTATTTTAAGGCAAGGGGTGTCCGATTTTTGGCTTGCCTGGGCCTGATTGAATGAAGAAGAATTGTCTTGAGCAACATATAAAATATAGCTTTATAATATAATATATATTTATATTATAAACATAATATATATTACAAACATAATATATATTATAAATATAATATATAAATATAAATCTCTCTCTATAAAAGCGAAATACCCCTCAGGCATCATCACAAAATCTCCAGAACTGTAAAGCTTACAAACTTGAAATTTGGCACCTATGTTCCTCTTGGCTTCTAGGTGCTCACTAAGAAAGGATTTTTCGAAATGACCCTCAGAGCATTTAGAGTATTTCCTATACTACTACTACTACTACTACTACTATTATTATTATTATTATTATTATTATTATTATTATTATTATTACGCTCTGATGCCAAGGAGTTCTACTCCCCCTCCCAATCGGAAAAGAAATCTCTTCCAAATGCAAAACACAAGCAGAGGAGAGGACTTTCAGTTTCAGAGCACCAAGCAGCTTTAGTACAGAACAGTTGAGCTAAGCCACGCCCAGGCTCCTTGCTGTCTCCTTGCTCACACAGCAAATACTATTTCAGTTTCCAGACAGCCCTCAACTCTCTCACACACTGACAGGACGCTAGCCAGATGAATACCGATGGACGCTGGCACAATTTCCCCCCCTACTTATTTTCCTCCCCCAAAACTTGCCAGCTCACATAGCTTCGTAGTGAAGCACGGATACCCTGCTAGTATAAATATATAAGATAAAAGAAGAGAGGCTCAACTTATTTTCCAAAGCACCAGAAGGCAAGACAAAAAGCGATGGGCGAAAACTTATCAAGGAGAGAAGCAACTTGGAATTAAACAGAAAACTCCCAACAGTGAGGACAATTCACCAATGGTATATAAGTCAAAGAGCTCTTGCTGTGGCTACTGAAAACTATAATACTCTACAATATAATGCTTTTCCTTGACACTGCAAGGTGAGAAATTGTGATCTTGCCAATCTTGTGCACACACACACACACACACACACACACACACACACCTCTGCCTTGTAAGTCCCACGTGCCACAATGGTACTGCCTGTAGACTGGGCTGTAACAAACATTGTGGTTATTTCTCAGTGAAGAAACAGCTGCCCTTTGGACCCAACTCTACACCTTTAAAAATCTTGTTTTCGTCTGGTTTTCCTGCCATAACCTGGAAGCTGGGAAGCTGCGGGCATTAACAACGCCGAAAAACAATGTTAAGTCAGATGCCACCTTTACAGCATTGGGTTCCAAGCTTCAGCGTGATATATTTCTACATAATTTTAGTTCTGGTTAGCTAAACACCCTGGCTCTGAGACATTTTCCTCACGAGAGAAGGCTAAAGGGTCAAGAAATCCAATATTCTGTTTCCAAGGCAGGCAGCTAGATGGTTTTAGAAGATCACAAGCAGAGTGTAAGCATGGTCATAATTCCATTTTCCTCCCAGCTTCTTATATCCTGAGAAAATTGTCTTTGCACCTGGGGATTCTATTTAGTATCACAATTAATAGCTCCTGGCAGAACCATTCTCCGTGGTGGTGTTCTGTCGTTTTAAAGTCAGGGGCTTTCACGGAGGCAAATTTTGGTGCGCCGTGACATCCATCAGTTACAGAGAATGCAATCCAATTGCAGCTTCCCAAGAACTCCATCTTCAAGAGACAGGATTGAAGAAAAATCTTGCTAGCTCTTAAGAAGTTCAGCTGGCGTTTAAAAGCCTACGCAAGCCAACTATCCTTTTTTATCAGCCCATATTAAAAATTTATCAAATAATTCCTTTTGCGTTCTTCCTACACTCTATAAGATTCCAAAATGCAAACTATTGTGCAACTTCTCAAATATGTTGAATTCAATTTCTCTGTCTCTCTCTTTCTATCCATCCATCAACTATCAATCTATCATCTATCAATCTATCATCCATCAATCTATCATCTATCAATCATCTATTTATCTACCTACTTATCATCTATCATCCATCCATCTACCCACCCACCCATCTATCATCTATCTACCTACCTATCATCTATCTATCTATCTATCTATCTATCTATCTATCTATCTATCTATCTATCTATTAGATTTATACTGTCCACCCTGGGAAATTATCAAAATAAAGATTTGGGTAATGCCCAATCTTGAAGGTGAAACAGCTGTGCATTTTCACCTCCATTATGACACCAAACTAGGGTGGATAAAAATTGATGATTTTTTTAAAAAAACAAAACAAAAACAGATTTTAAAAAAAATTAAAATGGATTCTTTTTTAAATTTAAATCGGATTTTTTTTTTATTTTTATCAAATTTATTTTAATAAAATGCTTTTGGAATAAAAACCTGTCCGAAGATATTTTTCTATTTCAGATACATTCATAATTTAGTTCCTCCGGCATGAAATGGAGCTTAGTTATGTAGTGTGAGGCTGTGTATATTCCGAAGTACTGGAACAGTCGGTGGGTCAACAGCAGGTAAGAGGAGGAGCCACTGCAGGACAGAGATGGCACAGTTTCTCTTTAAAAATTGTGATTTAAATTGAGTTGATTTAAATCAAGCCCTTTTACTAGTGATTTAAACCCTGAATTAAATCGACTTGGTTTAAATCAAATCCGCCCTGCACCGAACAATTCATTCAATTCTTTTTTTAATCCTGCTCTGTCTCCCCAAGGATCTCAGGACAACTTAATTGCATTCGATCCAGGAAAGGAGATAAGAAATATGGTGCTGTGGGGGGTGGGGAATGAGTGGGGGAGGGGAAAGAGAAAGATGAAAGGACCTATTCAGGATAGAATATCTATAAAATCCCATTCAATAGATGTTTGTATAGAGTCCTTATTGAATGAAAAGGGTGAACTTAAATCTATGCAAAATCTAGAGGAACAAGGTATAAAGATGAGCTGGTTTTCATATGCGCAAATACATTCTAGGTATGATAAAGATTCTAAAACAGAAGGTTTCTATGATAAATTGACTGACTTGGATAAGATTTTGACAGGTACTGATGAAAAGGTGATTAAAAAATTGTATGGATATTTATTAGAAATTAAACTAGAAGAAGAACAAGTCAAAGAAACAATGATTGCTTGGGGGGGAAATTTTGGATATGGGATTGATCTAGAGAAATGGCAAAAATTGTGGTCTCAAAATTATAAAATGACGATGTCAACAGCATATAAAGAAAATTTGTATAAGATGTTTTACAGGTGGCATCTTCCCCCAGCAAGAATAGCAAGAATGTTCAAGAACAAATCTGAAAAATGTTGGAAATGTCATCAGACACCTGGCTTATATTACCATATGTGGTGGACGTGCGCGGATCCTAAAAAATATTGGACTAAAATCCACACGTGGTTGGAAAAAATGACAAAAAAGCATATAGACTTGAAACCAGAGATATTTTTATTGGGAATTTTACCTGAAATATACAGTAAGGAATTGAAATATTTGATTGTAAATGTATTAACAGCGGCTAGGATTTTATTTGCTAAAAACTGGAAAAATGGGAAAATACCAACACAGGAGGAAGTTATTAAGAAAATATTGGAATGTGCTGAAATGAGTAGATTGACATTTGAAATCAGAGAACAAGAAGATAAACAATTTTATAAGATTTGGGATCTATTTTATCAATGGTTAGACAATAAAAACATGGTAATGAAATATGCAGATTTTTAGAATATAATGAATATATAAAGATGTATTATTTTTATCATAACTACATAATAATAATAGGATAGATTTGGGGTGATAATATGAATTGTCATAAAGCAAATTAAGTAAAATATGGATTATCTTGTAAAACATGAATGAATAATAGTATAGTCAAATGATTGATTAACAATGATATTAATGTATTTAGGAATATTTGATTGACAATATGAGAACATATACAATGCAATTGTAAGTGATGACTATGAAATGGAGGCACAAAACAATTTGTAAACCAACCGACACACTGTATGTATATATACGGAAGATGGCTTGATGTTTTTATGTTGTGTTTGTCTATGTTTGTCTTAAAAAACAACACAACTTTTTTTTAGATGTTTGTATAGAGTCCTGAACTTATGATTACAATTGAGTCCAATATTTCTGTTGCTAAGTGAGACAGTTATCAAAAGAAAACCCCAAATTTATTCCAAAATTGGAAGATGTATTGTAAACTTGGAAGTCCCCGGCTTATGACAATTTGCTTAATGACCATTTGAAGTTGAAACAATCAATATGTGACTGTTTTTTTCACATTTACAATCTTTGCAGCGTCCCCCGCGGCCACGCGATCAAAATTTGGAAGGTCGGCAACCGGTTGTTATACTCGTGGTGGTCGTAGCGTCCCGAGGGGTGGGTGGATCACGAGGTCCCCCTTTTGTGACCTTCTGACAAGCTAAGTTGTTGGGGAAGCCAGTTTCCCTTCTCAACCAGGTGACTAACTTCTTCACAATTGCAGGATGTTCCCTTAACAGCTGTGGCAAGATGGCTCATAAAATGGGGCAAAATGAGTGCATCGCTTAGTGACCCCCCCCCCAAAAAATTGGGTTCAACTGTGGTCAGAAGGACTCCATGTTCCTGGGTATCCTTCAAGCCAAGAACATCAGGCACACTGAAGTCAAGAAGAAGGTTAGAAGTGAGCGTGGAGAAGATCTTAAAACACAAACTCAAGATATACCATCAAGGCAAGGGCAATTCCAACCATTAGAGACACAAGTGGAATATCAACAGAACTGAAGGCCACAAATAGGAAGACAGAGAGAAATGATGACAATAAATCATGGCCTTCATTTTGATACACACATCATTGAAAAGGCACAATGAAGAATGTTCTTCTTGTGCCAATTCAGGAAACTCAAACTGTCCAAGGAGCTGCTGATCCAGTTCTACAGAGGAATGATTGAGTCTGTTGTCTGCACCTCTATAATTGTCTGGTTTGGTTCGGCAACCCAACAGGACAGACAGAGGGTCTTCAGAGAATAATACCAGCAGAAAAAAAACAATTACTACCAACCTGCCTTCCGTGGAGGACCTGTATAGAGCATGAGTCAAAAAGAGGGCTGTGAAAATATCTACAGACCCCTCACATCCTGGACATAAACTGTTTCAACTCCTTCCCTCAAAACGATGCTATAGAACAGTGCACATCAGAACAACTAGACACAAGGACAGTTTTTTCCCGAATGCCATCACTCTGCTAAACAACTAACTCCCACAACACGCAAATTACTTAGTATGACTGTATTACTATTATTCTTCTCATCCTTCCTATTATCTATCTCTTCCCACTTATGACTATAACCATGTTTCTTGTATCTTTACAACGCCTATTGTTCTATTTGTTTCCTAGTATGATTTGATTGCTTATTAGTAACCGATGACTATCACTAAGTGTTGTATCTTATGATTCTTAATGAATGTATTTTATTTTTTTCTTCATGTACATTGAGAGCTTATGCACCAAAGATAAATTCCTTGTGTGTCCAATCACACTTGGCTAATAAAGAATTCTGTTCTAAATCATGCCCTTCATTTTCACACACACACACACACACACACACACACACACACACACCAACCTCCCTCGGAAGCAAATTTAGTGGAGACAAGATGGAGGACAAATAGAGCAAGAAGACAGACACTTCTGGCCGTATCCGTTGTATAATCAGGTTACATAAGGGATCCTTCCCTGCCTGGACAAATTTTGCCATAAGCTGGTGTGAAGTATGGATTTGCGAGCAACAAAAGCAAGTTATTCTTTTCACATGGAACATGGTTGACCTTCAGAGGTCATGGGAATTAATAAAATTACATGACAGGATTTGATCCACAAAGATGAAGCGGTGTCTTACAAGAAGGCAACGGAGCAGCAGAGTCAAAGCATTAAAGAGAGCCCAGGAAAGACACATGGGAAATATTGTTTTAAAAAAAGCTTTATGGCTTATTAATAACTTGGAATAAAAATATGGGCTTGAAAATGTAGTGCCTTGCTACAACTTTGCTGCCAGAATTTCCTAGGTAGGATTTTGGTCCTACAATGCAATTATTTAATTAAAGAGAGATAATATAGCACAGTGGTTAAAGCATTGGTCCAGGACTGGAAGATCCAAGCTGACCAACAAGGCATCCTGGGTGACTTTGGACCACTCCCTCCAAGCTGTCTCCAACATTTATTGGGGCATAATGCCAATAGTAATGGGCAACCTTGGATGTAATCCCAAAACAAGTGGAGCACTGCTGGAACCCCATCAGCATTGACAAAGTCACCATCAGTCAATTGCAGAAGGCAGCTTGACCAGAACAGCTTGCATCCTGCAACAATATCCATAATACCATCAAGCAACAACATCTGTCTATTTAAGGTCCTTAGGATAGACTCTTTATGGGGACAAAAATGCCAAATCCAGTCTGAACATCTGGAGGACTATGTGACCAGCAATAATAATAACTTATGAAACTTGCCTGATTCTCAGGTGATTCTGGGTGGCTCAAAACAGTCAAACAAAAATACAGTACAATACAATACGAAGGAAGGAAGGAAGGAAAAAAGGAAGGAAGGAAAAAAGGAAGGGAGGGAGGGGAAGGGGGGAAGGAAGGAAATGAAGGAAAACAATGCAAAGAGGGTAATAAGAATTACAGTCCTTTTTAGCAAAGACTGACAGAAGTGAAAGTAACATCCCAGATATTTTTTAAAAAGAAAATCAGGATAAATAATAGCACAGTGACAACGATAATGAGATTTCAATGTCACTTTTCAGGAAGACAAGCATAACCCAGAAGAAAAGGGAAGAGATGTTTCAATGTTTACTGCTTATTTGTCTGTCTCTCAAGGTGAGCCATCAATACAGTTGCACCTGGCTGATGAGAAGTCCATCACAACCAGCAAGGGGAAGAAAAGGTGCCCCCCCGTGCTTTATTACCTCTTGATCTCTTCACATTTGGGTGGGTGGGATGCCAATCCAAAGGCTGTCTTGCAGGAGGAACTAGAATGGGGGAATGATCTGCACTGGCATCTGGAGGCTCTACATGCGCCCCTCTTACGTGCTCCATAGCACGTTAGCAACTCTTCTGGAAATGGATTTCTCTCTTTTTAACCTCTGTGATGGATCACCCAGTGCCATAGGCCACATCAACAGAGGGACTGCATCAAAATTATCTGAAGTGATTTATACTACAGTGGTGAGACCACACTTGGGATAGTGCATCCAGCTTTGGTCGCCACAATATACATAAAAAAGATGCGACTCTAAGAAAGAGTGCAACGAAGAGCAACAAAGATGATTGGGGAAGTGGAGGCTAAAACATACGAAGAACAATTGAAGGAACTAGGTATGTCGAGGCGAACAAAGAGAAGTTACTAGAGTGATATGATAGTATCATATACTGAGGGGCTGCCACAGAGAAGAGGGAGTCAACCTGTGATGACCCAAGGTGGGATACAAAATGAATACAGTCACAAAAAACAGGTGAAGCCCCTTTTATTCCTTCACTTTGCTTCCAAGCTCCAAATATCCTTGACTGGAGACAAAAAACTCCCACACAAGCAGTTAGAAGAAGGAGGAAATGCTGTTTAAACTGAAAATGCTGTTTAAATTCTAAAGAGTAAAAAAGAACACAAACCAGGCAAGATAAGGGCTTAAAGACGTCCACAAATATCAGAACACACACTGGGAAGGACGCCAAACTCAGAGAGGAACAATAAACTAGAGATATTTACATATCTCTAGCTTTTTGTCCAGCGTTTGCCAGTACGCAGGTCCAAACTCTTATTCAGTTGTCACACCTGCAGCCCATGAAGAGGATCAAGGCCCTCTCCTCCCAAGGAGACCACATCTCTCCCTTATCCTCTCCTCCCTGCATGCCCTAGGATGGATAGGGGATGGGCCTGGGTCCTCCTCTGACTGCCCAGCCATCTTTGGCCCTTCCCCAGCCTCCTCTACAACCTCTGGAGCCATACCTCCACTCCCTGTCGGCTGTTCCTCCTCTCCCTCAGAGTCAGTCTCCAACAGGGGCATGACACAACCTATTCTCCAAACCATCAGAAGGCAAGACAAGAAACAACAGATGGAAACTCATCAAGGACAGAAGCATCCTGGAACTAAGGAGAAATATCCTCACAATGAGAACAAATTTCCTGACAATGAGAACAATTAATCAGTGGGACCAGCTTGCCTCCAGAAGTTGTGAATGGTCCTCACTTCAGGTTTTTTAGAAAAGAGTTAGCAACCACTTGCCTGAAATGGTAGAGGGTCTACTCTTCGAGCTGGAGGTTGGACTAGAAGACCTCCAAGGTCCCTTCCAACGCTGTTATTCTGTATAATTGAAAACCAGGGGTGGATTGACAATCTTTTTTTTAATGATTGAGGACATTTTAAGGGACTCTTAATAATGGGCGAGGAGGCTCACGCTCTCACAGAGGCTTTGAATGATGTTACTCACACGCTGTGAGCAAGGTTTTTCTTCTCACTCTTTCCAAAGCTCAGCTTAGAAATGCGTTTCTACACAAGTGAACCTCACAACCACCACAGCAGTCCGACAAGTGGATTCCAGCAGGTTAGTTCAACTGGGCGCGCTCTGCAACTCCGTTCACGGGCCTTCTAAAACATCGAGAAAAGCTTCCCCACTCCCCCCCCAAAAAATGACAAGGCAGGGCACCTTTGGAGATGTAGAAACCTCCAGGTCGACAGCTCTTCTCAACAAAGCGTCAAAAATTCTCACCCTCCTCCTAGGCAAAGTAGAAAGAGCAAGAAACGTGATGCGACTAAGTGGTAGAGAAAGCCCGCCATTCGGAATAACAACAAGAGGGAAAGTCTGTTTAGATATGCAAGGATCCCATCTGTTAGAGCGACTTAGCAGATGGTCCTTTGACCACATATCTTGGCAAAACCTATGCTCTGTTCTGGAAAAAAACAAAACCCATGCCTCTTCCGTGCTTGGAACGGAGATCATTTGAAACCAAGTGTTTCTTTTTTCCCCTCTCTCCCATCTCCAGTGGGTTCCCAGTGTCCTCAAACAGCGGGAAGCCCTTGTTAGCTTCTTTCTAAAGCTTCCAGGTCACTCCCCACATATATAGCAGCAGGTCTCTTCTCATTAGGAAATCTCCTTCCCAATTAAATTGGAAAGTCTAACTCTTGTGTGGCTGTTAACTGGGGTGGGGGAGAAAAGACACTCGATTAAGAAAAGTGGCACAACTTTTAGATGGGGTTCTGACCAAGGATTCCTGAGACAGTAACAATCACACCTGTTCCCCAAATCCTTGTTTTTTATTTCAATGGCTGTGAATTATATGCCTTCACAGCCCGTAATGAGTCCCAAACATTTTGTGAATAGTCCAACAGAACTCCGCCACAGTTGTTCAGGATAAGTCTAACAAGCACCCACCTTTATCTCCCTTGAAATGCTGCCAATGACTGAATTGCCAATTAGTTATACAAGGCCAAATGGAGCACAAAGTCCACATGGAGCTTTGGAGCTTAAACCGAACAGAATGAATCAAGTTGCTTCCTGCAAAGGCTCATGTCCCTTTGCTCCTCCCTTATGTCTTATGGGAGGAGCCAATCTTCTCCAAGCCTTACTCCCGAGTCACCCCTTTTGTCTTAACCGTTCTTGCCTTCTGGTAGCTCTGTGCAACCACGTACTGGGAACAGGCTCCCCCTGTTCCTTTGCCTCTCTGATGTCAGATTCTGGAGGCTCTGGATCAGCACATAACTCCCAGATGGCCCTGGCCCCATCTCTGTGTCGGACGCAGATCCCTCGTCCGAGCCTTTCCCAGATTCCAGGACTGGCCCATGTTCCTCCCCACTGTCCACCTCTGCTGCCATCTCTGCAGGCTGCTGGTGGACCACAACAGTTGGAAGATGGAAGCCAATATGGAAGCAACCGTTTAGGTTGCAGGAGCTAATCTAATGAAGACATTAACTAGGGGCGACATGAGATTTGAGCGACTGTCCCAAAGCACCTGAGGAGAAGACAAGTAATAACGGAGCAAAGTTTATCAAAGAGACAGCTGGTATAGGATCTCCTGGTTGAGTAGGTGGTTGGACTAGAAGACCTCAGAGGTCCCTTCCAACTCTGTCATTCTGTATTTTGTGATACAGTATGAGAGTTGGAAGGTACCTTGGAAGACTTCTAACTCAGCCAGGAGACCCTAGACCATTCCAGACAGATGGCTGTCCAATTTCTCCTTCAAAGTCTCCAGTGATGGAGCACCCACAACTTCTAAGCAAGTTGCTCCACTGATTAATTGTTCTCACTGTCAGGAAATTTCTCCTTAGTTCTCTCTTGGATACGTTTCTGTCTTTTATTTCTTGTCTTATCCTCAGGTGCTTGAGAAAATAAGTTGTCCCCCTCTTCTTTGGGACAGCCTCTCAAATATCACATCCCCTTTGTTCTTCTCTTCACTAGACCAGACCTAACCAATTCCTGAAAATCTAAAACGCAAGAGGAACTAAATTATACATTTGAACTCTTCATTTTCCAAGCTGTTGGAAATTCAAGTGAATTCTGTATCACAAAAACCCAAATCAGACTTTGGGGAGTTTTCAACCAGCTCCAGAAGTTAAGAGTTCAAATTCACGATTTAGCTTCTCTTATTTAGTTAATTCTCCTCTTGGACGGTAGAAAAATTATTCAAAAGGTCCGGCTTTTGGGTAGGTAAACTAGAACAAGGCATGGAAGCACAACTTCCTGAACTGAAGCCAACTTTAAAAAAAATAAATAAATCTGAACCAAGGCCGGGAAACACCAGAGTAGAATTTTTTTCCCCACATGGCCATTTCTTTTTTTGTCTGTATTGCTCCTGTATCTTGAAAAGCTTTTGGGAAACAGCTGGAAAGTTCTAGATCTGCAACCACTGAAATCAGATTTGCCCCTTTCTGCTTTTTTTAATACATTCAGACTCTCCCTAAGTGGTCAAAACGCAATTCGTTGTGACTTGGCAATTTTAAGACAGGTAGACTTCAGTTCCCAGGATTCCCCAGCCAATACGAAGTCCACAAGTCTTACCGTTTGCCAAGTCTGGAGACCCCTGTGAATATTGGATTAAAAGGAGCAGGTAAAATTTACAAAAAAAATCGGTCCAAGGCTAGATGAAAACAATCGTCCCAAACTTAGTTGCTAGGCTGGTTACGTTGCCAGCCTATAAACTGAGTCCAGTTTCTAACACAACCGGTCTTCACACTTGTTTGTTCTTAGCAAACAACCCTTGTTTATATTTCCTTAAACCTCCAGATATTGGTCTCACTTTCCATCCATTTATGCCCTCTTGACCTAATGTTCCCCAAAGGCTGTCATTTGATCTTTCCAATAACTAACAACTAAGTTTGGCCAGAAAAAATATTCCCATCCGAGGCGATGGTTCCTATGCTTTTTGGTGACACAGGAGCCTTTTGACAGAGAGACCTCAACTTACAACAGTTCACTTAAGTGACTGTTCAAAGTTACAGTGGCACTGAAAAATAGTGACTTTTTTCACACCTACAACCGTTGCAGCATCCCTAGGATCGTGGAATCAAAAATTCAGAGGCTTGGCAACGGGTTTGTACTTAAAGATGGTCGCTGCATCCCCAGGGCACATGATTCCCTTTTGTGACGGTTCTGACCAGCAAAATCAAGGAGGGGTTACCAACTTAATGATGGCAGTGATTCCCTTAACAAATGTGGCAAGAAAGACTGTAAAATGGGGCACAAATTCATTTTAACAAGTGTCTTGTTTAACAACAGAATTTCTTGGGCTCTGCTAGCTGGAATGAGCTCAGATCATGCACTACCAAAGGCCACCATCGGTTTTTACACCCAAGTCTCAATCTATGGTAGTGTTGTGGTTAGCCGGCGGAAGGTGCAGATGCCTGAGGAGAGCGATGACTCTGATGAGGGGCCAGGACCATCAGGGAGTGGACTGCTGCCTTCAGAGATTGAGGGGGCTGGTAGCAGTGATGAGGAGGTTCCCGAGGAGCCTGTGCCCAGTACACGTGCACGAAGGATTGCTCGGAGGAAAGAACAATTACAGCAGCACAGGTGACTCGGGAATAAGGCTGTAAGGTAATGGCCCCTCCCTCAAGAGGATAAAAGGGCAGGTTTGGAAAAGTGTTCTTTGCAGGCAGCAAAGAAGCTCTGAAACACAACTGGTGGACATCTTAGTTCATGTTTGGAGAATTTTGTAAATTAGTTCTTATCTCTGGGTTTTTGGCAGTCTTGACAAACAACTTGGCAAGGCTCTTTCTTGTCAGAGCTAATTGTTGGAAAGCAGCCTTTTATCTGTAAAGGAACAGAATTGGGATTAAACCTTAAAAGGTGGGGGATGCTGACTTTGTCTGTGTTTGCTCTTTGGGAACCCGGTTGGGTCAGAACAGGTAGCTATTTGCTGCGGTGAAAATTCAATCAGCATTCAAATTGTGCTAGGTTTTTTTTTTCTACCTGTTGGGCTATCCTTCTTCCAATTCCTCTAACTTGCCTGCAGTGAAAATCAAACGGGATAATGTGGGCAGCACCATCAACAGGAGATCAACTCCAGAAGCTCAGGTCACAGCTCTGAAGGAATGATTGATGACCCCAAAATGATCAGGTGGCCAAATGGTTGCCTTGGGTGGGTTTCCAGGTAGAAGACCCTAGGCTCAAAATCAACTCTTCAATATATTGAAAACCATGGTCTGCAGAAATAAAAAAACAACAACCATTACATGGTTTTTTTAAAAAAAAGGTGTTGATACTCTGGAAAGAGAGCAGAGATGAGCAACCAAGACAATTAGGGGACTGGAGGCTGAAACCGTCTCCCCCGGTCACAGTTTCAAACCTGCTTTCAAAGCGCTTGCTTCCAAGTGAATCAAGGTGAATTTGAAAGCAAGACAAGAGGCCTTCCCCCTTCTTCTCCCTCCAGCTTGAGTTGTCTTCCGCTGGGCTATAAATAAACTCCCCGGTTAGATAAAGAAGAACTCTGCAAATCCAGTTGTTACTTCTTTAGAACTGACCCTTCCCCCTTTCTCTTCCTCTCTCCCTCCCTCTCTTTCTTGACCCCTGAAACTATTGAGCTTGGAGCAGTGGTGGGATTCCAAATTGTTTCCCACCAGTTCTATGAGAGAGACCACCATCATAAACCGTCCTCTGTGTCAGCGCTAGTGAGGTGAACTGTTTTTTTAGCTCAGCTGAGGCGCGGCAATTCGTTCTGCCCTGCAAATCAGCTGAGCTAAAAAACAAGGGAATACAGAAGAGGTAAGAGCAGGGGCAAGTGGGGAGGACCAGCCAGAGGTGGGGTTTTCCATTTCACTGAACTGGCCAAAATTTCCGCAACCGGTACGCCAAAACCAGTCCGAACTGACTGCATACCACCTCTAGCTTGGATACCCTAGCTCTTCTTTTGGAAACCACGTCTCCGATGTCCAGCGTTTAAAAAGCTCAGCCTAGCAGCCACTGAGGGGGGGAAAAGCAAGAAAACACACACACAAACACACACACACACACACACACACCGTGGGTAGCAAGCCAAAGTCAGGGAAGCGACAGGAATTGATAAAACCTTCCTCACGTCACTCTGACACTCCATTTATCAAAGCCCTAAATCTCATTCTCTGCTTGCCTCCATCAAAGGCTGCCAGCTGCATGTTTATTGAGATGCTTCAGCCTTGACGGGTGGCGTATTGCTAGCATTAATGATGGGGAAACAGTCCGATTGATTCGTATAATGATGATGATGATGATGATGATAATAACAATAATACATCGTTCCTTAATGTTTCGTTTTCTGCCAGCCTCCTTCTATACCAATTTTTTGTTGTTGTTGTTTAGCAATAACCAAAATGGTTTCAAAGCTTCCCGCAAATACATTGGGGTGAAAATCAGGTTGCAAGTGTTTCCTTTTCTTTCACCCCTTGTTTTTGCAAGACTAGGACAGAGATATACCTACCCAGGCACCCTGGGTTCTCTGTGAATTATTAGCGGAAAAAACTCATTTACATTCTGCCGAGCAATAAATAGGAACCTGCTGATATCTATTCATTCAAGCGGGAAAGCCTCAAAAGGAACCAAGGGGATTTCATCAAGGACTCCAAAGACAGAGAGGATGGTTAAATATCTGGATCCTTCCAATCTTTAGGGGCTCCACAGAGATTGTTTGCTCTTTTGCAACCATTTAGGAAGGTTCTGTCTTTTTCCCCAAATAATTGTGCCCAGAACCGTCAAACGTATGAGTGCCTTTGTTTTGTTTTTAAATAAAGCACCGGAGGGAAAGACAAGAAGCAACAGATGTAAACTGATCACGGAGAGAAGGAATTAAGGAGGAACTTCCTAACAGTGAGGACAATCAACCAGTGGAACAGAAGTTGCCTTCAGAAATCGTGGATGCTCCATTATTGGAGGTTTTTAAGAAGAGACTGGACAGTCATTCATCTGAAATAGTATAGAGTCTCCTGCTTAAGCAAGAGGTTGGACTAGAAGACCTCCAAGACCCCTTCCATCTTCTCCTCTCCTCTCCTCTCCTCTCCTCTCCTCTCCTCTCTCCTCCCTTCCCTTCCATTCTATTCTATTATTATTAAACCTTAATGGCAGGCACCCTTGAAGGCAGGCACTAGTAGATTGTTCTCAACATTGGGAAATTTCTCCTTAGTTCCAGGTTGCTTCTCTCCTTGCTTAGTTTCCATCTATTGCGTCTTGTCTTGCCTTCAGGTACTTTGGAAAATAAGTTGACCCTCTCCTCTTCTCTGTGGCAGCCCCTCAAATATTGGAAGGCTGCGATCGTATCATCCCTGGTCCTCCTTTTCACTAGATTGAACAAACCCAATCCCTGCAGCTGTCGTTCATATGTTTTAGCCTCCAGTCCCTTAATCATCCTGGTTGCTCTTCTCTGTACTCTTTCCTGAGTCCCTCAACTTTTTTTAATAACATGGTGACCAAAATTATTCTAAGATGGTCTTATTAAGGCTTTATAAAGCGGTACTAATACTTCACATAAACTTGATCCTCTCCCTCTGTAAATGTAACCTAGGATTGCATTGGCTTTTTTTGGCTGCCGCCGCACACTGTTGGCTCATGTCTAAGCGATTGTCTACTAGGACTCTTAAGATCTCTCTCACAGTTACTGCTATTGAGCTAAGTTTCACCTAATCTCTACCTCTGCATGTGGCTTTTCTTTCCCAAATGTAAAACCTTTCTTTTCCCTACAGTGAATTTCACGTGGGCGGAGCGGAATGATCATTTTCAACTGGAGTGGATAAAAACTGATGATTTTTTTTTTAAATAAAAAAAAATCAGATTTTAAAAAATTTAAATCGGATTTTTTTTTTTTAACTTTCATCAAATTTATTTTAATAAAATGCTTTTGGAGTAAAAGGCTGCCTGAAGATATTTTTCTATTTAAGATACATTCATAATTTAGTTCATCCGGCACGAAACGGAGCTTCGTTCATCCGGCACGAAACGGAGCTTCGTTATGTAGTGAGAGGCTGTGTATATCCTGCAATATTGGGACTGTTGGTGAGTCAACAGCAGGTGAGAGGAGGAGCCGCTGCAGGGCAGAGATGACACAGTTGCTCTTTAAAAATTGTGATTTAAATTGAGTTGATTTAAAGCAAGCCCTTTTACTAGTGATTTAAACCGTGATTTAAACCGACTCAATTTAAATCAAATGCACCCTGTCTAGCAAACCTTAGAGATTAATAGAAGCTGCAGTATATGTATGTATGTATGTACCGTGTTTCTCATAAATTAAGGCCGGGTCTTATATTTTTTTGAGCCCCCAAAAAATGGCTAGGCTGTCTTTTCAGGGGTAACTTAATTCCCCCCCCCTTGCATCCTTATCTAGAGTGCCCCGCGGGCAGCCTCGCCACCAGCCGCTCCTAACAGGTGATCATGGCGGAGCGTAGAGAGCTCCCTACTCCCATCAAACACCTTTGCTGCAGACCCAAGACCTTTGGCACCCGCCACTATTGCTTTCCCTTCTGCCCATTCCGCCGCCACGTTTGGAGCTGCCGCTTCCGTGTTTGGTGTGCCGCCGCCATTTGGAGTGCCACCACCATTTGGAGCACCGCCACCATGTTTGGAGCTGCTGCTTCCGTGTTTGGAGTGCCGCTGCCATTTGGAGTGCTGCCACCATTTGGAGCACCGCCGCCACGTTTGGAGCTGCCGCTTCCGTGTTTGGAGCTGCCGCCGTGTTTGGAGTGGCGGCAGCGCTCCAAATGGCGGTGGTGCCCCAAACAGTGGCAGTGCTCCAAACGCAGAAGCGGCAGCTCCAAATGCGGACATGGCAACTCCAAACAGCGGCAGTGCTCCAAACAGCGGCAGTGCTCCAAATGTGGAAGCGGCAGCTCCAAATGCAGAAGCGGCAGCTCCAAACGGCAGCGGTGCTCCAAACGTGGAAGTGGCAGCTCCAAACACGGTGGCGGCATGGGCAGAAGGGAAATCAACAGCGGCGGGCGCTGAAGGTCTTGGGTCTGCCGCAAAGGTGCTTGGCAGGAGTAGGGAGCTCTCCGCGCTCTGCCATGATCGCTCATTAGGAGCAGCTGGTGGCGAGGAATTGCTGCCCGCGGGGCGCTCCTAACGGCAAGTGCCCCCACCCTTCCCCCCATTTTGCATGTTTTAAAATAGGCCTAAATTTGGGGGCAGGGGCTTAATTTCATTTTATGCCTAGAAAACATGCTGGGTCTTCCTATTGGGGGAGGTCGTATTGTTGGAGAAACACGGTATGTATGCATGCATGCATGGAGTTGGGTTTTTTTTTTTGCTAACAGATTTTGAGTGCTCTTTTAGCACCTGATTCATTCAGCATTTGAAAGCAGAGTTCAATGTTAGGGAACAAACTCGAGCTAAGAGAGAAACGCAATTGATTTTCTTCTTCAATCCCTTTTCTTTTAAAAAACCTGTCGTCACGCATCTCCACAGCCGTCGAAACTCATCCGCAGAATACAAATAGGGGACAAAACCAAATATGAATCCCGACATTTTCTTACAAATTCTTTCCTTGTCTGCAAGGCTAAGTGTGGCCTCCAGAAGGGAAGGAGAAGGAGAATCTGTTTGATCTCTTCACCGGGTCAGCTTAGGAGATCTGTTTTCAGCTGCTGAGTTATAAAGACAGCACCGTTATCAGCAAGCAGGAAGTGCAGCTCCTGTTTCTGGCTGGTGTAAATTACAACTCGAAAGAGGCTGCTCTGTTGTGGATGAAAAGAAGGACAGGCTTTGTGGGGAAGGAAAAACAAAACAGGGGCTCTTTTCTTAAGCTTGTCTTTCGTAAAAATACTAAACCTGCTCTGGAGATAGGAAAAAGGATTTCTCTCTCACCATATGCTTCAAAAAAATTTCCTGAAGATTTGGGAAAAGGAAGGAAGGAAGGAAGGAAGGAAGGAAGGAAGGAAGGAAGGAAGGAAGGAAGGAA
>NW_020769358.1:7883417-7894876 GCF_900518735.1 Pseudonaja textilis | reverse complement strand
AAGTACTCTTGTCTAGGTAGTGAAGCAATTTTTAAAAATACAGATTATATTTAACAATAAAATAAATACTAAGATTATCTAACAATTAATAGCCTGGAAAATATGGTGTGTTTTACAGATTTCCTAAACAATAAGAGAGGAACATCTTGAATCTTCTAGTTTACATCCTGTGCTTTCCAGAAGTGATAGGGCTGGGACCTTCCATTTTCTTTTTCTTTTTCTTTCCGTTAAAAAATAAAGTTTATTAAAGATTTAAAATATATATATACAATACATAATATAAGACATTTCATTATAAAAGAAATCACTGTGAAAAACAAAACTAATACACACAAAACATATATGTTTCTCATCAATTAGACCGTGTGTTCTTTCCTCAAAGACAATTTTCCTAATAGTCATTTCCTATTGTTGGTAAATATTCTTAATCTAACCCCTTTATTTTTTCCCAATCCTTATCTTTTTATTCTCTGTTTTTTATCCTTAATCCAATTATACCATTTTTCGCAAACTGTACTATATTTTGAGTCTACCTCTTCCTTTAATTTTTGGGTAAGTACATCCATTTCAGCTCAGTCGAGGACTTTCTGGATTATCAGATTGTTTGTTGCCGTTTGGTCACCCTTCCAGCATTGTGCCAACGCAATTCTTGATGCCTCATTTTAAACCTCATTGTTCAATCCAGAATTCCCTAAAACATCTTCAAAATTAATAATAATAATATCGTTCTCTCTACTTCCCCAGGAAAGGCAGGTGCATCTGAAAGCTGCTTAAAGGTGAGGTTTTATCTTCAAGAATATAATTCAAGCTGTTTAACAATTCCAGGATGGTAGGGAAGGATAGAAACCAAAATATTTGGGTGGGGGGGAGTTATTGGCAGAAAAGAAAAGACCACTCAAACACTCACAGAAAACACTTAAATATTTGCATATTTTGTATTCAATCCAATTCAGATTCTCTCAGTGGCCAATTTCTCAACTGAAGAATTAAAATATTCAACAAAAATAGCAAGGGGGGAAGAGAGACAGAGACAGAGAGAGAGAGAGAGAGACACATAGAGAACAAGAGAGAGAGAGAGACAGATAGTGATAGAGAGTGTGTGAAAGAGAGAGACAGAGACAGACAGAACTAGAAAAAGAAAGAAAAAAGAAGGAAGGAAAGCAGAGGGAGGAAGGGAGGGAGGGAGGGAGGGAGGGGAAAGAAAGAAAGAAAGAAAGAAAGAAAGAAAGAAAGAAAGAAAGAAAGAAAGAAAGAAAGAAAGAAAGAAAGAAGGCTAAGGCAAAGAATTCTGAATTTGAGGTTTCTTTCTGAGTTTCTTAAAATATTTTGAAACAGAAAACATGATATTTTGCAGTACTATGTAAAATGTTTACAAAAGAAAAAGACTACATAGTTCAATTCTGTTCAGATTTGCCATTCTTGTAGTTGTAGTTCTTGTGAATGAAGCAAAGAAGACCTCCTTACAAAGGTTATCATGTCTAAAGAGGCCAGAGTGTTCTTCGATTCTGAAGAAACATTGGGAAGAAAGAAACACACCACCTTGTTTGTGGAGTTACATACCCCAAAGTATTTTCTCATCAGCAGTAGACTTCAAACTCTATAAAAACTAGGATTGCAGAAAAGCCATGATTACCACATTGGCCCCAACAAGATCTCAGAATTCCTGACTCACCATCCTCCTCTATCTGGATCCTTTTGATTGGGAAATACCTTGAAACCCCTCAGCTCTTACCATCCTACCCTCACAATGACCTAGTTATTCTGTCTGCATTCTGGGATGGAAACATTTTGTGTTCAAAATATTTTGTACAGCCACTGGTATCTTTTCCTGTTTTTCCCATACTAGAGGCCTGCTGATTTTTTTTTTAAGGATTACTTAATAGAGAAGCTGAATACTACTGGCTTTTTTCAGCAAATTGATACAAAATATTGAGAGAATACAACTGGAGTGCTTGGTACTTTGGAGGGGTCTATGACAATATGCCAACTCACCATGGCCAGCTCACCATGGGCAACTCATCATGGACAACTCACCATGGGCAACTCACCATGGGCAACTCACCACAGCCAACTCACCATGGCCAGCTCACCATGGACAACTCATCATAGCCAACTTGCCACAGCAAACTCGCCACAGCCAATTCACCATGGACAACTCACCATGGACAACTCACCATAGCCAAACTCACCATAGCCAAACTCACCATAGGCAACTCACCACGGCCAATTTGCCACGGCCAACTCATCATGAGGCAACTCACTGCTGGACAAAAGTTACACTAATATCAAAGAAATGGTGGATGAGAATCATTAAAGAAAGGGTGCAAAAGGAGGAACAGAATGAGATGTGAATGACAAAATTTATATATTTTTAAATTTATTTTAAATAATTCAATTGAATTGTGAAATTGTCCTGTGGCAAGTTGTCCCATGGCATGTTGGCTGTGGTGAGTTGTCCCACAATAAGTTGGCCTTGGTGAGTTGGACGCTACAAGTTGCTGTGGCAAGTTGTCCCATTCTGACTTGGGAGACACCAGAGTAGAATAGAGTGACTTGTGTACCTTGCTTATATGGTTCCTAATGGATACAACTAGGTCAAGTCTATCAAGGGAGCTAATGGCTTGGTCCAGGCATGGAGCTGGTCTTGGACATCAGAAAACGATATCTGAGGAACCTCAGTTTGGATAGTAGTTTCTTCTCTGTCCTGTCCTAATCTATTCTTCTGCTTAGAAGCTTCTTCTCTATGGATGAAAAATTCCCAAGTTGCCAAAAGAAGAAACATGAAACCTCTGAGAAACTTCAGTACTCTTATCAAGTTTCTCTTCCTTCCACCACTCAATTTCTTCTTCCCAGTGAAGGGAATTGAGAAATACAAATACAAGTCAAGAAATAGCCAGGAAAATTGGTTCTCTTTCAGCTTGGAGTAATGGTTAAAGATCCTGGGTTCAAAAATGGGAAGCAATAGGTTCTAGACCTGCCTTGGGCATGAAGCCAGCTAGGTGGTCTTAGACCAGCCATTCTTTCTCAGGAAGAAAGCAATGGTTAGACTTAAGCGTAGCACACAAAATAATCTGCTACAATGTCCTACCAGTCAATGACTACTTCAGCTTCAACCACAACAATATAAGAGCACACAACAGATACAAAATCAATGTAAACCGCTTCCAACTTGATTGCAGAAAGTACAACTTCAGCAACAGAATGGTCAGTGCCTGGAATACACTACCTGACTCTGTTGTTACATCCTCTAACCCCTACTCCTTTAACCTCAAACTAACCACTACTGACCTCACCCCATTCCTAGGAGGTCTGTAAGGGGTGTGCATAAGTGCACCATCGTGCCTACCATCCCTGTCCTATTGTCCCCATTTATTTGTACCCATTTCCTGTATTCTTACTCATGTTTATACTTATATCTACTATCTTATAAGCAATTGACAAATCAAATAAATAAATAAAATAAAATAAAACCTTCTTCCAAAAACGCTGCCCAAAAAACTACTTGAATTATTCCAAACAACGGTCAAGAATTCAAGTCAAAGCTGAATAGAAGGAGCACACACGAATCCCTACTTACACATAAAGTCTAACATTCAAACGTTTATAGCTTGGGACAATCCATCACTCAACCAAAGGTTCCTGGTTAGAACTGTGTTATCAAAAAACATTATTTTAATCAAAAACATTCATCAAAGGGAAAACTTTTGACATTTACTCTTTTACTCAACTGATCATTGATGGTGTTCCTTAAAGAGTTGCTCCATAACCAGCCTCAACAATGTTAGTACCCCAGCAAACTACCAATTATTATTTATCTACCTAACTAGCATGTTTATTTTATTTCTTTTTATTATTATTATTATATTTTAATTTTTAATACAGTAATTCCAACTTCAATTGAACAATGTGTTGTCTGGGTACAAACATCTTTGTTAAACAATAATCCTTCATTACATATTAATTCTTCAGTATTTAACATAGTAACGTCCACCTATTATTAATACTAGTATAGTAAGAGAATTGCATATTTAGTTATTTATATATTGACTGCTGCTAGAATTGCATTTGCACAAAATTGGAAGAGTGAAGAGATACCTACAGATGAGAATGTGATTAGGAAAATATTAGAATGCGTGGAAATGAATAGATTAACTTTGGCAATTAAGGAGAAAGACCAAAGTGATTATTATTTGGCATGGGATTTATTCTATCAATAGTTAAATAATAAAAATGGAAGTTAGACATAGGGAAACAAAATAAAGACGATGTGTTAAAAGAGATAAGTTAATATGTTGACTCACATGTTGCATACTGCTACATTAATACTGTATAATCGATTAGTATTATTAATAGGTAGCATGCTCATTTTGAAGCAACAACATGAAATAGTTCCTTCCGCACTCCTTCTCTTTCTATCCCTGTCTACCTCTTCTAGGTGTTCACACTGTTCTTCCCATCACCATCAATACCACTGTCTGCTTCCCTTTATTTCAGAAAAAAAAGGAAGAAGAAAAGCAGAAGGGGAAAACCAAACGATGTGTTTATCTTTTCAAAAGACGTCTAGAAAACTCTCGAAGATCCTACTCAACTCTCAAAGAACCCACTCAATTGGTTGCTGCTTTTTTTTCAGGAGCTTCGACCGCTATTTAAAGCGAGAAGCATGTCTTTCTAGATCTCATAAATGATGCAAGTATCCTTGTTTAGAAGACAGGCTAATTTGCGAGCTGAAATCTTGAAAACCGGAAGAGCAGCTGAAATATTTCCAGTCGAGAAAAACAGGATGAACTCAACCAAAAAAAAAAAAAAAAAGCAAGGATGATTGAGTTATGCAAGAGGGAAAGAGACAAGGGACTCTGCTGTATTTGTATAATTCATGCAGAGCCTTCTTTGGATGGAAGGACAGATCCTGAAGCTGGAGTTCAAATACAAGTAGTCCTCAAAATTAGGCCCATAATCGAGTGCGAAACTTATGCTGCTAAGTGAAAAATTTGTTAAGTGACTTTTGCCCCGTTTTAGGACTTTGCTTTTTACATGACCCCAGGGTGTAATTACAACCATCGTAAGTGTGAAGCAGCTGCCAAGCATTCCAATGAAACCCCCCATGTTCAGAAACCAAGTTCATCCAATTAAGAATTTATTAGAGAAATCATATTGGCATATCTGGGACAACCCAAATCTGAGAGTTCCAGGTATAAGAGAAATTCAAAGATCCATTCCCTGCATCCACCAGTCCATCACATGACTCAATCAAACATTGTCCCAACTGGAGACCTTCCTCAGACACTTTCCTCCAGGTGCAGGGCAGCATGTCCTTGACTCTTTGAGAAAGAATGTTGTTGTGTCTAATCTTCCACCTCTTTATGAAATCCCCCCTGCCAAATTCCCAGGCACTGAATGTGGCAGCCTCGGAGCCTCTGAGTAAAATATGGCTTCCAAGGCCAACACCCATGACCATGGGGTGGCCTCAACAGTCCTAAGTGTGAAAAATGGGCATAAGTCACTTTTTTCAGTGCCATTATAACTTTGAAGGTTGTAAGTCAAGACCTATTTGTGCTTGGCCACCTAATGAGAAGAGAGGACTCCTTGGGAAGAGACCCTGATGATGGGAAAAATGGGACAGTAGAGGATCAGAAGGTGAGATAATACCATCGATGCCACAAACGTGAATTTTAGCCAAATTTGGGGGCAGAGAACAGGGGGGTGATGGGGTCACGGGGAGTTGGGGGTGACTTAGTGATTGAACAACAACAACAAAATAGAATAGTAGAATCTTAGTAGAGGGGACCCGGTGGCTCAGTGACTAAGATGCTGAGTTTGTCGATCAGAAAGGTGGGCAGTTCGGCGGTTCGAATCCCCAGTGCCACATAACGGAGTGAGCTCCTGTTACTTGTCCCAGCTTCTGCCAGCCTAGCAGTTTGAAAGCATATAAAAATGCAAGTAGAAAAATAGAGAGCACTTTGGTGGGAAGGGAACAGCGTTCCGTGTGCCTTTGGCATTTGGTCATGCTGGCCACATGACCACAGAAACATCTTCGGACAGCGCTGGCTCTTTGGCTTTGTAACAGAGATGAGCACTGCCCCCTAGAGCCAGAAACGACTAACACGTATGTGCGAGGGAAACTTTACCTAGAATCATAGTATGTAGCACCATCTTCACATAACTCCCAATGATATGGAGGCCATATGCCTTTATCTGCCAAAAGTTGACTATCCCAGGATATAAGGGACAAGGGTATTCTTATCCCTTTTGAACTTTTTAGTTCGGACATTACTCTCTGATCTCATGCTGCCTTTCTTCAAGCAGTCACTGTTCTCAACCCAACCACCAACATTCTCAAATCAGGAAAAAAAAGAGAGAAGGAAGGGAATATGCAGTGGTGGCGCAGTGGTTAGAATGAAGTACTGCAGGCTGACTCTGCCCACTGCCGGCAGTTCAATCCTCACTGGGTCAAGCTTGACTCAGCCTTCCATCCTTCCGAGGTGGGTAAAATGAGGAGCCAGATTGTCGGGGGCAAGAGGCTGACTCTGTAAACTGCTTAGAGGGCTGTGAAGCAGTATATACATCTAAGTGCCATTGCTATCTTCCTTCTTTCCTTCCTTCTTTCTTTCTTTCCTTCCTTCCTTCCTCCTAAAGATTGACTCAGCCTTCCATCCTTCCGAGGCTGGTAAAACGAGGACCCAGAATGTTGGGGGCAATAAGCTAACTCTGTAAACTGCTTAGAGAGGGCGGAAAAGCACTGTGAAACTGTACATAAGTCTAAGCGCTACTGCTAGTGCTCTTTAAGGAGAATATACATTTAAAGAGTTTACCTTCCTAGCCAATCGTGTGCCTTCTCGCCACTCCCCCCTGCATATGATTGGAAGATTGGTCCCGACCTACATGCCTCCATGCGGTTACAATACCGCCTTCATTTCAGCAAGCTCCTTTGCAAGACATAGAAGCTTTTCCCCACCGGGGGAAAGCGAAAGGCAAAATCCAATACTAAGATTCCCTTCTCCTTCAATTTCCTGGACATTAATTTCCCAACAGGATCTTGGGCTTTGCAAATTGAAGAGGAAAAAGCTCCTGTTAAATGCACCAGGAATTGAAAAGGCAATCCCCAGCAGTGTAGGTACACCCTACCAAGCCAGGAACATGACAGCCATTCTCTTTAATCGTTATAAGCTTTGACTCTCTCTCTCTCCCTGCAACAGAGAACAACACCTAAATATGCAGGAGAGGCAGTTTTTAAACAGCTTACCAGAAGCTGGAGCAATCATTCTTACCTGGAAAGCAGCTACTCGCAGCTGCTCGGCTACCTGTCACCACAAACACCTCCCTTTCTCCTTATGATTTACGATGCTTTGCCCAGCACTGAACCTTGCATTACTATCCTCCTTTATTGCCTGCAGCTGTCATTCTTCCGGGTAATTCACTCACTAACCCAGGTTTCATAGAGGGAAGCATTGGAAAGGCAGAGACACTGATTTTAATCAACTCAGAATCGACAAGCTGCACCAAAAGATCCCGAAGACACGGACTGGGCAGCAATAAATGTGGAGAGACTTTCCAGGGAAGGACCTCGGCTCACATCAGCCTCTGAAAGGACAACAATGCAGGTTTACCCCTACAGCAGGGGTCTCCAGCCTTAAGAACTTGAAGACGTGTGGACTCCAGCTTTCAGAATTCTCCCGCCAACCTTGATAAAGTTAAGACTTATGGACTCCATCTCCCAGAATTCTCCTGCCAACTTTGATAACGTTATGACTTGGGGACTCCAACTTCCAGGGAGTTGAAGTCCACAAGTCTTAACGTTACCAAAGTTGGAGACCCCTGCCCTGCTCCTACTACTCTCTACTCTGCCCTACTATGAAGTGTTAAGACATGCTGTGTTAATAGTATTAAACATCTCAGCCAAAACAATACATGTGTATTACAATATTCTGTACAAAAAGATCAAGGGAAAGATTTTCCCCTGTCCAGCTGAGTCTGAGTCTTGGGGCAGTGGTCATTTCCGTCCCCTAACTAAGGAAGCCAGCATTGTCTAAAGACCCTTTCCATGGTCATGTGGCCAGCATGACTATACACTGAGGTGCATAGAATGCTGTTACCTTCCCACCAAAGTGGTACCTACTTACCTTTGCATGCTTTCAAACTGCTAGGTGGGCAGGAGTTGGAGCAAGGAACGAGAACTCACCCCATCCTGCAGTGCTTAGGTCTCAAACTGCCTACAAGCTCAGCATAACAGCTAGGTGACCGAACCCCTCTTATTTTCTTAATATATATCCCAGACATGGAATATATATTAAGACAATAAGACCATAAAGAGTAACCCTGCTGGGTCAGACCATTTAGTCCAGCAGTCTGTTTTCACACCATCCAACTTATCCAACAATCTTCCAACAGATGGAAACCTCCATGACTAATAGCCAAGTAAGCCATAACTTCCACGAGATTTGTCTAATCCCTGTTTGGAGCCAGCCAAACCAGTAGTCAGCATCTTATCTCTTGGTTGTGAATTGGAAAATTTAATCACACTTCATATAAAAATAGATTTCCTTTTGCCCATTCTGATTTTTCTAGGATTCAGGTTCATCGAGTGACCTCTGGGCATTTGGGAAAGGACAGACAAATGTTTTTAATATGATCACTATAACTTTTAAATAATGACCCCAAAAAGTTCCAAAAACCAGGACATTTTGGAGTCCATAATTATGCAGAAAATTCTTCACAACTATAACAAGAAAAAGAAAAAAAAACCAACCCCAAACCCATTAAATTATATGCCTATGATTTCTGTTCCAAATTTATATCATTCCTATTAAATACAGATGTATATTGTATAATGTATAATATTGGAAATGTCAACAAGTTGATGGTACTTTTTATCATATGTGGTGGCTATGCCCCAATACTAAGACATATTTGACCAAAATTAAAAATTGGCTACAGGAAATCACAGGCTACCAAATTGAATCTAAACCAGAACTTTTTCTACTAGGAATTATTAAAGGTCAATGTTTCGCGGGTATTTGTATGTGGATCTTTGGTTATTTGGGTTTCCTCCTGCGTAAAGTTGGAAGTATCTAGGTGACGTTTCGACGAAGTCTCATTCATCATCTTCAGGCTTGTGTCTTTGGCTTTGTGCTTCTCAAGAGTAACTCTAAGACTCTGAAACTCCTAACATCCCCAGTGAGGAATTAGTCCAACAAAAAATAATGGAATGTGCTGAAATGGTCTTGCTCACATTAAAAATGAAAGAGAAAGAGGACTCAGAGTATTATTCAATCTCGCACAAATGGTGTGAATGAATAGTGAACAGATATAAGCAATAAGATGTGAAGACTAACTGTAACAGACCTTAAGAAAATAATTTGTAAATATGTAAAATATATAAAAATATATGATAGAGTCAATTATTGACAAAGATAATAGTTATTGATAGTTGTATATTAAATGTATGAAGACTTATAAGTTAACAATAGTTGTAGATGTCAAAATGCTGTTGAAAATGAGATTATGATTTGAGTTGTATTGGTGGAAAACACAATAAAAATCTAATAAAATAAAAATAAATAAACACAGACAATATTTTTCTGCCCTGGATTCACCTGCAACGCTTCAAGCATTCAGACCTCCTTAATACTTAGCAAGCTGTTTGTCTGTTCGGCTGTTTCTATTGTTCTATACATTCCTCCATCCTACGGCATTTTAATTAGTTTTTTTAGTTCCTCTTAATTAATGGATCTTGGTTGGATGTTCTTTTGGTTGCCTGCACTAATCTCATTTTAAAAAAATAAAATAAAAAATAAAACATGGTGTTAAATAAGGACTTTCCCGCCGGCCAATCTTGCGGAGATTTTTCTAAGATAAACTTAACTGCGTTCGGTTGGACTTTACTCTCAAACAAGGATAGGATTTCAAGAGTAACTCGCAAGCAGGAACAAACACACCCCACAAACACACTCACTACACCTTTTCAGCGTATCTGCTGTCTGCATTGTTCTTCTTCTGCTTTTTAAAGGGTTTCTGAGGAAAGGCAGCCAGCCATCTTGATTGGAATGAAATGGCCCACCTCGCTTGTCATACAAAGAAGCAGTAACACACAAGGAGAGAATTCACATTTCAGCAACAAGAGAAGTCCAGATTGTATTATTCATCTTCAGGTGAGGCAGGGCTTATTAAGCTGATACTTTTAGGACCACAACTGAGTTCAAAATTGGTGTTGGCTAAGTGAAGCACTTAAGTGAATTTTGACTCACTTTACAATTTTTCATGCTACACACTCCAAAGCACCTGAGGGCTGGACTAAAAGTAATGGGCGGAAACGAATCAAGAAGAGAACCAACCTAGAACCAAGGAGAAATTTTGTGAGAGTAAGAATAATTAACTAGTGGAACAACTTCCCTTCAGAGGTTGTAAATGCTCCATCACTGGAGGTTTTTAGGAAAAGACTGAACAGCCATTTGTCTGGAATGGTATAGACTCTCTTGCCCAAGCGGAGCGATGGACTAAAACGCTTCCAAGGTTTCTTCCAACTTGTTATTGTGTTATACTTTGCAATAGCCCCCGTGTATTTTTGCTATGTGAAATGGATGAATCACTTATCCACTGATTATAGCCCGAGATAAGCGATCAGCAAGATTAATTTATTACAGCTCCTGATATCCGAAGGAAGAACTAAATACAGCCAGGAAATTCTGTTAAGCTGCCCTAAAGGAACATTTAGAAAAAAACAAAAATCCCATTGCCAAACTTGTGGCGTTCGTCATTCTTAGCAAAGTCTCTCGACCAGCCAAGGTTAGTCTTCCAAGCCTTCAGACCTGCTTGGAAAGGGAATTCAACAAGACACTCCCTTGCATAACTTGTCAAATATTTAAGTGTAGAGAATCAATGATTAACCCAACCTAAATACCCAAAGCCACCCAGCTGAGGAAAAGAAAAACCCTTGTCTTTATTCCAGGAGTCCTTCTCACATTCAAAATGCTCCCACTTAAGTCTTTCTCTTACTATTTCTTCGGTAACAAGAAGCCACGATTGAAAAATAAAATAAAATAAAATTATTCAGACTGGTTACTGGATTCCTCGACGATTGCCTAACAAAACCAGCCTTCGCGCAAAACCACAAGCCATTTCAAGTGTGTTAACCAAGTAAATTATAGCCTTGTTTTCAAAATTACGGCAGCGGCAACTGAGTGACAGAGAAAAATCATAGGTAACTGCTGACCTGTAAGGTAACAGGATAACAATGGAATTGACAAGAAAAGCTGAGCTGAAGGAAAAAGAGAAGAAGGAAGAAGGGGGAAAAAAAGAAAGATAGGCTTGTGTTTAAGGTATTTGTGGATTTCTAGCTATTGAAGAGAACCAGTTGTTTTCATGACTGGCAAAATGTGTTTATTCCTCCAATGTGGTATGTCTCCAATCATTGGCAATGAAAGAAAGAAAGAAAGAAAGAAAGAAAGAAAGAAAGAAAGAAAGAA
>NW_020769358.1:7844921-7855577 GCF_900518735.1 Pseudonaja textilis | reverse complement strand
GAGTAGAGTAGAGTAGAATGTCTTCTAGTCCAGCTCCTTGCTCAAGCAGGAGAACCTATACTATTTCAGATAAGTGACTGTCCAGTTTCTTCTTAAAATCCTCCAGTGATGGAGAACCCACAACTTCTGAAGGCAAGCTTTCCACTGGTTAATTGTCCTCACCGTTAGGAAGATTTCCAGATTCCAGATTGCTTCTCCCTTTGATTAGCTTCCAACCATTGTTTCTTGTCATGCCCTCTGGTGCTTTGGAGAATAATATGACTCCCTCTTCTTTGTGGCAGCCCCTAAAATACTGGAATATCATGCCACCTCTAATTCTTCTTTTCCTTAGACTAGCCAAACTAAAATCCTGTAGCCATTCTTCATATGTTTTAGTCTCTAAGCCTTTGCTCATCTTATTTGCTCTCCTCTGAACATTTTCCAATGCCTCAACCTCTTTTTTGTAATATGGTGACCAAAATTGGTTGCAGTACCCCAGGTGTGGTCTTAATAAGGTTTTATAATATGGCTTTGTGGCCAAAATGGGACTAGAATTCTGGGTCTCCTGGTTTTTAGCCTGGGTAACCACTACACCAAACTGATTCTCTCTCCCTCTTAAACAGATAAGAAAGGAAATCATTGCATCTTCAGATTTCTTTCCTGATTATTCACAATGTAATCTTTTTAAGCAGAGTTCTCCAACCTTTCCAGGGTTGGCAGCCTGGAGTGGAAGGTGGAGTGGGGAAAGGGGATAGTTTTGTGGGAAGGGCAGGTGTGTGTGCACGAGTCAGGACTCATTGCTTGCACAAGTGAGGCTGAGAGCACCCACATGCACCAGCCGGCCACTCATGCAGCCCAGTTGCGAATAGGCCATGGACCTAGTGGGATGCAGCCCACAGGTTGGGTGTCATGCCCCAGCATATAACTTTATATACTGTTGTTGCTCTCTAGCCCCATCTAGTGGCTGGAGAGACAAATACCAAGTATATGTTTGATCCCACCCCATTATCCATCAGCCCGCACTTTTGAAACAAGTGCATGCTGGGAAGACAGACTCCATTTCCTTTAGCATTTGGAGAAGGTAGAAGCCCAAAGAAAAATTCACTTTAATCTATGGTGCATGGTCATCCAAGGACAAATCCACATCCCACACACAAAGCATCACTGGTGAGATTTAAATTATTTGTATTTATTAATTGTTACATTCAGCAGTAACTTAATACTGTCTATTTTGTATTTGGTTCTCATTGTATGTATCTCTATTTTCCCCAGTTTTGCCATATCCCGTTCTTCCAATAAAGCATTCAGATCTACACACACAGTCTGTTTTATTGGAGGATAGGTGAGTTTAGCGGCATGTTGAGCTACACACAGAGTAACATGTTTTTAAGGAAGGGAGACTTAGATTTTGATAATTCCAGTCCCTAAAAGGTCTTGTTTAAATGATAATAATCTCAGCTAAACTGATCTGTGAAATGGAATCACAGTTGCCTATTATGAAGACAGTAATTAACTGTGTACATACTCACAGATAAGTTGAGAATTTTAGGTGCCAAAGATATGCCCCCCAAATTGGCTTTGCTTTAAATGTGAGTGTATACTGTCTATTTTTTCCCTCAGCACGGAGGAATATGCAAAGCAATTCAGAAAGTGACAAAGTAAAAGCTGCCCTTGATATTTCCCTTTTTAAGTCCATTTAAACCATGCCCGTGTTGCGAGAATGAAAAAAGCTTTAAGTGTGGATGTACACTATCTCATTCCCCAACGCTCTGATTTATTTTATTTTGTCAAACTTACTATATCCCAGCTGCTAAGGTTTCCTGTTGTCTTATGATAATTGATTTAAATTTAAATACAAATTAAAATCTGCGATGAACTAATTAATCAACTCAAATGTTGATTAATTTACCAATCTTTTATTAATCTTGGCAGTTATTCTTATCCACTCCAAGATGGCACTGAACAGCTTTCTTTATAAATCGAAAATGTAAGGCTTTAGAGAAAGGGTGTTGCCATATTTTCTTTAAAAAAAGAAAACCCTGTTTTTGATATGAATTGCATTCTGATATGCTTAATTCAACTGCTCAGCTACAACTCGAGATCTGGTTGTCCTGTTATTTTAATCACAGTTAGGTTAGCAATGATTTGTGCAATATATTATACTTGAACTGCCTGGATTAACTCTGTGGTGTGAACTCAGATGAAGAGTTTAACAACGTTTAACAAATGGATGGGGAGAAGGTTTTTTTTTCTTTTAAGATAGATATTTCCCAAGTTTTGTACAAGATTTTGCATTGTAGAATTTCATGTAAGGTGGCAGCCATCTCAGCGGTAGTAATCCCAACTAGAGGGATCCAGATCAGTGGTGTGTTTCAAAAAATTTCCTAACACTTTGGAACTTGCTTCAGATTGCGTGCGCCAATCGCCTGCTTCATGCGTGCATGCGCTGTGCTCAAACTCTGCCTCTTTGAATCTGAATCAAGGCTGGTGAGCTGTGCAGGTGCTCCTAACACATGTGCACACCAAATGTATGAATCAGGCACATGCAGGAATCAAAGTCGGCCCTTCCCTGGTGAGCTGTGCTGTTTTTTAGCTCAGCTGAGGTGCAGCAATCTGCTCTGCCACCAAATCAGCTGAGCTAATAAACAGCAGAATATTGGAGAGGTGAGAGGTGAGAGGTAAGACCAGGGGTGGGTGGGTGGGACCAGTCAATATGTTCCCTACCAGTCCTCTAGGGCCAGTTAGAACTGGTTGAATACCACCTCTGATCCAGATGTCCTAGGGGACAATTGCTTAAATATGACTGAGAATCACAGAATAACTGAGTTGGAAGGGACCTTGGAGAACTTCTAGACCAAACCCTTGCCCAAGCAGGAGACCCTATGCCATTCCAGGCAAATGAATTTCCAGTGCTCCCCTTCTTTCCTTACCTTATTTCTTGAAAGATAAAGTTCATCACTGTTTAATGAAGAGAAAAACGAGGGGTGACATTTTAGCTCTTTTCCAATATTTGAAGAACTGCCACAGAGAAGGAATCAACCTCTTCTCCAAAGCACCTGAAGCCATGAATGGAAACTGATCAAGGAGAGATTCAACCTAGAAATAAGCAGAAATTTCCTGACAGGGAGAACAATCAACCCATGGAACAGAAGTTGCCTTCAGAAGTTGTGGGACCTTCATCACGGGAGGCTTTCAAGAAGAGACTGGACTGCCCTCTGTCAGGAGTGGTGCAGGGTCTTCTGTTTGGGTGAGGGGTTGGACTGGATCAAGGGATGCCAACCTTTTGGACCTCAGGGACCACCAAACTCATAATTTTAAATCCCGGGAACCGCTAATATGAATTTTGATTGATGGTGGCTTGCTGACATTGATGGGGGGGAGGGGGGGGGGAGAGAGAGAGAGAGAGAGAGTTCTGATCTAACGCTCTCTCTCCCCCCTTTCTCTCTTTCTCTCTCTCTCTCTCTCTCTCTCTCTCACACACACACACACACACAGAGGCAGGGGTGGGATTCAAATTTCTTAACAACCAGTTCTGTGGACATGGCCTAATTTGTGGGTGTGGCTTGGTGGTCATGTGACTGGCTGAGCATGGCTTGTATGTAAATATTATAAATATTGATGTAAATATTGATTTTTTTATATAAAAAAGAGCAACTTTTACCCAAAATCAGGCAAAGCAGCCAGGCAGATTGAGTTGCTCGCAGAATCACAGATTCATTCAGAGATCTATCTATCTGCCATTGGCTACCTGAGTTTGCACTGACAAATAGAAGCTTCAGTCCTAAGGAAGGTTCGGCTCTGCTTAAAAGCAGAGCTGAAGATCTAAAAATTAGCTAGAAAGCAAGAAATCCAATGGTTTCCTGCTTTCTAGTTAATCTAAATCTCCCAGCACAGCAGAAGAGCTGATAGTTGGGGGAGGGGGAAGGAAAAATAGCAATTTAGCAGGCAAGTTTGCTAGGTAAGGAGTGAGTGGGCAGGAGGGTTCCTGCAGGCCATGTGGGTGGCGCAGCCTTGTGTTCCCACACAGCCTGGATTAATTGCTTTGCGGGGTGCTCTGGGGGTGACATTTCTCTGCGGACTACCAAAATTTTCTGATGGCTTACCGGTTGGTGACCACTGGACTAGATGAACAACAAGGCCCCTTCCAACTCTGTTAAATTGTCTGATCATTGAGATGGAGGGACAGGAAGTTTCTGAAGAAATCCCTGTGAGCACATCAGAATCTAAAATGGAGTAAGGGTGTCTCCATTACAATTCTGCAGAAAATGCTAGATGGAGAGATGTAGAATAGAATACTTTTATTGGCCAAGTGTGATTGGACACACAAGGAATTTGTCTTGGTGTAAATACTCTCAGTATACATAAAGAAAAGATACATTCGTTAAGAATCAAGAATCATAAGGTGCAACGCTTAATGATAGTCATAGGGTACAATCAACAATCAAATCATACTAGGAAACAGTCAATATAAATCGTATGTTTTCTAGAAATAAGCCTGAATTCCCCAGAATATACATAAGTAGGTCATGTAAAGCGGTGGCAGATGGATGTGTACAAGATGTTAAGCTTAGTCATTTTTGATTTTGGTTAGATCTTTCATGACTTGAGTTAGATCTTTCATGGCTTGTTTGGTTTCTTCTTGGGTCAATATAGTTTGCCAACCCAGGACATGAGTTAAGTCAATATACAAACTAGATTTGTCTTATTTATTAAGTTTGAATTCTACTCATGTTGTGAACTTGACTGGTTTAGTGTTATTTGATACACCATCTGCTTTCTCCCACACAATGAGTAATGAAAGCAGAAGGTTTTTTTTTATTTCGCTCCTTTGCTTGATGGCACAGCGATTCTGAAATTTAGCATCCCCTCTGAAAATCTAATAAAGTAAGGCTTCAGCTGGTGGTCCCCTGAAGTGACCATTCTGAAGAGCAAAGTTGAATAAATTCAAAGCTGACAGCAAACTGCCACCGTTGCCTTCAGAAGATACAACAAAATCAGAAACAAAGTCAGTGATTGCTGGTTTGCACCGGTTCTAACGATCTGGTTGCACTGGTCAGCAGTTGCTCCCGCCCCACACCTTCTGCCCATTCCTGTCCTATATTTCCTTTGTTTGTAGCTCAGCTGATAGGTGTGGGAGAGTGGATTACCATGCCTCAGCTGTTTTACTCACCAGCACTGATGGTAAGTTTTCATGCTTAAAATTGCTCATTTTATAATGTTCCATGTGCGCGCTAAGCACGTGTTAGGCGTGGGCGAGCCCACAGAACCGGTAGTAAAATATTTTGAATTCTATCACTGAACAAGCCTGTGAAGGGTATTGTTCATAGTGTCTTCCATTGTATGAATTGTCTGGCATACAACTTGAGGACTGCTTGAGTTGTGGAAAAGAAAGAAGCAGAGGTAGTTATTACTACAGAGTGGAAAGATATCACCCAGTCTTATAATTCTGAATCACCACAAAGCACCTTCAAGTACTTTGGAAAATAGCTTGACTCCCTCTTCTTTGTGGCAGCCCCTCAAATATTGGAAGATGGCTATCATGTTACTCCTTGTCCTTTTTTAATATTTTTTATTTTATTTTTTTATTTTTATTGATTTTTAAAACAAACATAAACAAACAAAACATAAAAATATCAAATCATCTTCCATATATGTACATACAGTGTGCCGGTTGGTTTACAAATTGTTTTGTGCTTCCATTTCATAGTCTTCAATTATAATTACATTGTACATAATCTCGTATTTTCAATCAATATATTAAATACATTAATATCATTATTAATCATTTGACTATACTTTTATTCATTCATGTTTTCCAAGATGATCATATTTTACTTAATTTGTTTTATGACAATTCGTATCATTGTCCCAGATCTATTCTAGAATCATTTTGTAGATATAATTAGAAAAGAATACATCTTTATATATTTATTATTTTTTAAAAGTCTACATATTTCATTACTATATTTTATTATCTAACCATTGATAGAATAGATCCCAAATTTTATAAAATTGTTTATCCTCTTGTTCTCTAATTTCAAATATCAATCTACTCATTTCAGCACATTCCAATATTTTCTTAATGATTTTCTCCTGTGATGATATTTTCTCATTTTTCCAGTTTTTAGCAAATGCAATCCTAGCCGCTGTTAATACATTTACAATCAGGTATTTCAAGTCTTTACTATATATTTCAGGTAAAATTCCCAATAAAAATATCTCTGGTTTCAAATCTATATGTTTTTTTGTCATTTTTTCCAACCACATGTGGATTTTAGTCCAATATTTTTTAGCATCCACACAAGTCCACCACATATGAGCCAGGTGTCTGATGACATTTCCAACATTTTTTGGATTTATTCTTGAACGTTCTTGCTATTCTTGTTGGGGGAAAATGCCACCTGTAAAACATCTTATACAAAATTTTTTATATGCTGCTGACATTGTCATTTTATAATTTTGAGACCACAATTTTTGCCATTTCTCAAGATCAATCCCATATCCAAAATTCTTCCCCAAGCAATAATAGTTTCTTTAACTTGTTCTTCTTCTAGTTTAATTTCTAATAAATATCCATACAATTTTTTAATCACCTTTTCATCAGTACCTGTCAAAATCTTATCTAAATCAGTCAGTTTACCATAGAAACCTTCTGTTTTAGAATCTTTATCATACCTTGAATGTATTTGTGCATATGAAAACCAATTCATCTTTATACCTTGTTCGTCTAGTTTTTGTATAGATTTAAGTTCACCCTTTTCATTCAATATTTCACCATATCTAACTGTTTGTTTCTTTTTGTATATTATAGGATAAGAAAATGTTTCAATAGTCGATAGCCAGACTGGAATTTTCAAATAACATTGTCTTTTAATCTTCTCCCAGTTTAACCACAGAGAGTCCCTTAGATAATGTCTTCTAAAGTACCCCAGTGTTTTAGTTCTTTTATACCATAAAAAAGCGTGCCACCCCAACAACAAATCATGTCCTTCTAATGTCAACAATCTAGTATTTCTTAATGTTATCCATTCCTTAACCCACATTAGATTTGTAGCTTGGTAATACAACTCCCAACTAGGCAAACCAAATCCTCCTCTTATTCTAGCATCTTGCAAAACTTTTAACTTTATTCTCGTCTTCTTACCTTGCCATATATATTTCAATACAATTTTATTTAAATCTTCAAAATCTTTTCCAAGCTTAAATGGAATTGTTTGGAACAAATATAAAATTCTGGATAATATATTCATCTTGATTGTTGATATTCTCCCTATTAATGACAGTTGTAAATTTTCCCATTTCGCCAAATCTAGCGCTATTTGCTTTTTAAGTTTGATATAATTATTCTCTTTTAGTGTATTGCATCTTGCTGTCAAGTATATCCTCAAGTACTGGATCTTATTTGTGACCTGAATTTTCAATAGGTCTTCCAGTTCTTCCTTTTGTCTTGATAGCATATTCTTTGTCAAGATCTTTGTCTTATCTTTATCTATTTTCAAACCAGCCATTTTTCCATATGTCTCTATCTTTTCTATCAATTTTGATGCTGTTTCTAGTGGGTCTTCTAAGATAAAAACCAGATCATCTGCAAATGCTTGCCACTTAAATTCTTCCTTTTTAATTTTCATCCCCGCTGGCAAGAAGAGCTTCTCCTGGATCTACCAGGGACTTTGCGATATCCCTGGGATCGACAGGATGCGCTCTTTACATTCACTGACTCTTCGGGATGGTTTAGATCCACTTGGACCGTCCAGGAGCAAAGATATCGGCAGCGATCTCAGATCTCCAAGATCGCTGCCGTATCGTCGCGATGCCAGCTCCGCCCTCCCTTGTCCTTCTTTTTATTAGACTAGACATACCCAATTCCTGAACCTGTTCTTCATGGATTTAACCTCGAGCCCCTAAGCATCACAAATAGCTTCATCTACCACAATTGAGCCCAAAATTTCTGTTGCTAAGTGAGGCATTTATTAAGTGAGTTTTGCCCCATTTTACAACCCTTCCTACCACACTTGTTAAGGGAGTCACTGCAGTCATTCAAGCTAGTCATAAAATGAATCTGGACTCCCCCTGGCTTATCAGAAGGTCGGAAAAGTGGATCACGTGTCTCCCTGGGAGACACTGCAACCGTCATAAATACGAGTCTACTTCTATTGACTGCTGGCTGCCTGCAATTTGGCAGATCGAATCTCACCAGGCTCAAGGTTGACTCCTCCTTCCGTCCTTCCGAGGTGGGTAAAATGAGGACCCAGATGTTGGGGCAAGAGGCTGACTCTGTAAACTTAGAGAGGTTTACAGAGAGGACTGGAAAGCACTGTGAAGCAGTATATAAGTCCAAGTGCTAGTGCTGTCTGTCTGCCTGTCTGCCTGCCTGCGTGCCTGCCTGCCTGCGTGCCTGCCTGCCTGCCTGCCTATCTATCATCTATCTATTACTTAAAGCAGAGGTGAACAGCCCAAAGATCAAAGGTGCCCTGAATCATTTATCTTGTGAGTTGAAAGGAACCCCGACTTGTCCTTGCTTCGTGGCAAGCTGACTGCATTAAATTCTCTCTTTACACACCTATTTTATTGTTTTAACATGCCTCCTGGCCAATGGACTCAACAGTACACATATCATGTCAATGTGGCCATGAGCTCTGATTCCCCCAAAGCCATAAATATGAAAATATTCTCCAACAGAATACAGATTGCTCATTCTAGTTTAGACCAATGCAGCAGAGTTTTGAGGTGCTGTTCAGATGGATGCGACTTGTCTAGGATTGTCATCTAGTTCTTCTAATCCCACAGCCCCTTTTTGGGTGCAATGCCCATGTTTGTGATGGGATTGTAGTTACTTCCCACCGCTGTAAAGATAGCATTCTCCACCACCTGCCTCCTTGTCTCCCGTCGGTGTAACCTGAGAATAGAATCATTCAGTTAGTTTCTGACAGCCTTTGATAGATGACATGCGATCGTATTAAGTATTTGACAGCCTACAGTTTGTCAGATATCATATCCACTGCTTGCCAAAAGCTAAAGCTCTAAGAAGTGTCAGTTGAAAGTTGGTGGATTTCATTCCAGAGGTAACAAAAAAAAAAAAGAAGTCATCTTCAGATCCTGGGACTATAATGGACCTTTTACTGTTCCAATGCTTGGACATATTTCAAGTCTAACATGGAATCCCTGTTCTCGATGAATAATTCAGATGGCCACAATATCTGATTGGAGAGAGGCTGGAGAAAAGAAACACTACTGGATTTAGAGCAATCAGTTATCTGAGGGACTACCTCTTGCTGAACCACCTGACTTGCTGGAGTTTATGTCTAGGATGTGAGAGGTCTTGTAGACATTTTCACAGTTTATTGTATGCAACGCTAACTCGATTTCCTGGCTCAGACACCACAAAGGAGGCATTTCCTCCTGGTAATTTTTCCACTCCTTTCCTTCCTCCATACCGTTCACAATATAAAGAACAGGCAAGAAACACCAAGAGTCAATCAGAGATCTACGTTTGACATGTCCTGTGGTATACAGCTTTCTGATGGTTTGCAATAAAAATAGCAGCTATTGTAAAGGAGCTTCCAAGCCACCATTCCCATGATGTAAACAAGATGTTGAGGCTGTAGAAAGAGAAGAGCAACAAAGAGGATTAGGGGGCTGGAGGCTAAAACACACGAAGAATGGTTGCAGAAACTGGGTATGTCTAGTCTTATGAAAAGAAAGATTAAAGGTGACATGATAACAGTGTTCCGATATCTCAGGGGCTGCCACAAAAAAGAGGGAGTCAAGCTATTCTCCAAAGCACCTGAAGGAAGGGCAAGAAGCAACGGATGGAAACTAATCAAGGAGAGAAGCAACCGAGAACTAAGGAGGAATTTCCTGACAGTGAGAACAATTAAGCAGTGAAATGACTTGCCTTCAGAAGTTGCAGGTGTTCCAACACCGGAAGTTTTAAAGAAGAAATTGGATAACCATTTGTTTGAAATGATATAGGGTCTCCTGCTTGAGCAGGGGGCTGGACTAGAAGACCTCCGAGGTCTTGTTGGAAGAAATATCTTTCTGGGTTCGGTTCCAAGTGGGGAAAAAGACATTGGAAACATGGAGGCTGTTTAGAAAGAAGGTTTAATGGTGGACCGGACCACATGCCTTGGAGAGATGCTGAGAATCCCTTGGTTTTACACCCTCCGTTGGGCCCCACCTTAGTGTTTCCTGTTCCTTTGTAAGAAAAGTATCCCATTGGCTGTCAGCCTCCTAGGGATGGGGTGGTGGTGGTCATAGCTAACTTTGTAGTCTTTGTCTGGACCAGATGGCTTCACCTGAGTGCCAGACCATGTGGTGAGATGGGTAATCCTATCATTTCTTGAGGGCCATCCTTAATCCCATCACCCTGGAACTGAAGGGCGGGGGCAGGGAGCTGCTGGAAGCTGCTTTGTCTTTAAAACATGTTTTTTCTTTTCTATATCCGGGGAAATATAATATTCTGCCTTTTTAATATTTCCTAGAATATTTCATTCTTCTAGGAGAGGGGTGGGTGCTAACTTTCTACAGTCCCTTCCAACTCTATCATTCTATTCTATTCTATTCTATTCTATTCTATTCTATTCTATTCTATTCTATTCTATTCTATTCTATTCTATTTCATTCTCTTCTCTATTCTATTCTTTATTCCATATTCTCTTCTCTTCTCTTCTCTTCTCT
>NW_020769358.1:7808939-7844911 GCF_900518735.1 Pseudonaja textilis | reverse complement strand
CTCTTCTCTTCTCTTCTCTTCTCTTCTCTTCTCTTCTCTTCTCTTCTCTTCTATTCCATTCCATCCCATTCCATTCCATTCTATTCCAAGGAAGAGACTGCATAATATATGCAGTCCGAGGCTGCATCAACAGAGGGATAGTATTAAGGCCACATGAAGTGTTACTACCTTTTTATACTGCTTTGTGTATTGCATCCACTTTTGGTCACCACAATACAAAAAAGATGTGGAGTCCCCAGAAGAAGTGCAAGGAAAGGAAATAAGATGATTAGGGGGCTGGAAGCTAAATTGTGATGTGTTGAACTGAGTATGTCTACTCTTAATGAGGAGAAGGACGAGGTGTGACAGGATAGCAGGCTTCCAATGTCACGGAGAAGACGGGGGGCTACCTATTCTCCAAAACTTCTGAGAGCAGGACAAAAAAATAATAATAACGAGGAGCAGATCATTAAAGAAAGATCCAACTTGAACTAAGGAGAAATTTCTTGGAGGTTAGATCAATAAACCAGCGGAACTGCTTGCCTCCAGAAACTCCATCACTGAAGGTTATTAAGAGGAGATTGGGTGGCCATTTGTCTGTAATGGTATAGGATCTCCTGCTTAAGACAGGGGTTGGACTAGAAGACCTCCAGGGTCCCTTCCAACTCTGGTATTCCCTATTCTGTAAGAGGAATTCCTATTGCTAGCTGTCACTGTGAAAGGAAAACACGCTGGCAATTTTCCCAGAAACAGAGTGGGAAATACAATCTAATAGACTGGCACCAGGAACAGGACGCCAAAGTTCAGGAGACAGTCTTGAAACACCGAATATTTTTTTCTTTAACTCTCCACTTCCCTGCGTCTAAAAGGGAAAGAAAAGAAATTGCTAGAAGAAGCCTTTATCTACAAGCAGATAGGCAAAGTAGCCAGCTTCCTTCCTTTCGGCTATGATGCATGCATAAATAGTTGCAAGGATCTTCAAAGGCTCTTTATTGCTTTGTAAACTGGAATTAGCAGAGGTAGATGCATTTGCCAGTAGGGAGGGAGGGAGGAAAGGAAGGAAAGAAGGGAGGAAGAGAGGGAGGGGGAGGGTGGAAGGAAGAAGGGAAGGAGGGAGGAAGAGAGGGAGGTGAAGAGGGAGAGAGAGAGGAAGGGAGGGAGGGAGGGAGAGAGGGAAGGAGGAAGGAAGAAAGGAAATAAGAAAGAGAGGGTGGGAGGGCAGAAGAGAGGGAGAAAGGAATGAAGGAAATAAGGAAGTGGGATGGAGGAAGGAAGGAAGAACAGAGGGAGGGAGGAAGAGAAAGAGGGGGAGAGGGAGGGAAGGGGAGAGGGAGGGAGGAAGAGAGAGAAAGAGGGAGGAATAAAACAAAGAAGGAAGAGAGGGCGGGGAGGAAGGATATTATACAAGATCTGCAGACTGTATGCAAATGGGTGTAATTTTGTCTAAAAATCCTGAAGGAGAACTATAGATTGGCTGATGTGCAGAACCTCTGGAAGCCACTGTTCCCCTTAAGAACCAGAGAATTAAATGCTGTACCATTTAAAAACCCAGAAGTCAAAATTCTGCCAGCAGAAAAACAGACTGCAGACTAACTGCAGAGGGTTTTTTTTGGTGTGGGGGGCAGAGCAGGTAGAAAACTCACCATGGAGCTGAGCCCAATATAAATCCCTTTAGCCACTGGGCCCAGAGGATGGCATGAGAACCCAGATGTCTAAAATTGACTTTGAAATGGTTTGATCTCTAGGCAGAGGTCATGCCTGCCATGTGAATCTACCTCTCTGAATATTATTAGCCCTGGAAAGAATTCAGGGGAGAAGTGCCAGTCAGCTCATCCGTGAGTAGGTTGCTACATGGCAACTACTATGGATTGCTTTTATGGCAGCTTATGGCTTTGCACCATGCTGCAAAACACAATAATTTGGGGGCAATGCAAGAGAATAAGCCAAGCTCAGGCAAACCCCGCCAGATCTTAGCTTAGTACTTCGTTACTTAACACTCAAATTTAGGAATAGGGGTAACATGACAGCAACGTTCCAATATTTAAGGGGCTGCCACAGAGACAAGGGGGTCAAGCTATTCTCCAAAGCACCCGAAGAGAGAACAAGAAGCAACAGATGGAAACTAACCAAGGAGAGAAACAACCTAGGAGAAACTGAGAACAATTAATCAATAGAACAACTTACCTTCAGAAGTTATGGGTTCTCACAGGCTGAATTCTCTGGATAGACCCCATTTTGGGGTCAAAACCTGCATGAATGGATGTAATCAACAATAGAGTTTATTTGTCTGTAATAATAGCAGCCCTGGTGACATCCTGTCATGCAGGGGTCTCCAACCTTGGCCTCTTTAAGACTTGTGGACTTCAACTCCCAGAATTCCTCAGCCAGCTTTGTCTTAAAGAGGCCAAGGTTGGAGACCGCTGCTGTAATGTTCTGAGAATACTTTACAACAGTTGAAACAGAGATCATTTCATGCTTCAACTAAACAGAATAACAGAATTGGAAGGGACCTTGGAGGTCTTCTAGTCCAATTCCTAGCTTCAGGCAGGAGACTCTAGACCTTTTCAGATAAATGGTTGTCCGATCTCTTTTTAGAAGCCTCCAGTGATGGAGCATGCACAACTTCTTGAAGGCAAGCCCTCCCCGCTGGTTAATTGTCCTCAATGTTAGGAAGTTTCTCCTTAATTCTAGATTGGTTCTCTCCTTGATTCGTTTCCATCCCTTGTTTCTTGTCCTGCCTTCTGGTGCTTAGGAAAATAGGTTGACCCCTTCTTCTTCGTGGCAGCCCCTCAGATACTGGAAGGCTGTTTTCACTTCTTGGTGAAGTAGGAAGTGTCCCATGCTCTTATTGTTAGAGATGCTTAACAGATTAACAGAGTTGGAAGGGACCTTGTAGTAGGTCCAACTCTCCACCCAAGCTGGAGACCCTACACCATTTTTGACAAGTGGCTGTCCAATCTCTTCTTGAAAGCTTCCAGGGATGAAGCTCCCACAACTTCTGAATGCAACTTCTGTTCCATAGGTTGATTGTTCTCACTGTCCGAAAATTTTTCCTTATTTCCCAGTTGAATCTCTCTCCTTGTTCAGTTTCCATCCATTATTCCTTGTCTGGCCTTCAGGGTGCTTTGAAAAATAGCTTGATTCCTTCCTTTCTGTGGCAGCTCCTCAAATATTGAAACTGCTATCCTGTCTCCCCTGGTCCTTCTCTTCACTAGACTAGCCATGCCCAGTTCCTGCAACCATTCATTGTATGTTTTAGCCTCCAGTCCCCTCATCGTCCTGGTTGCTCTTCTCTGCACTCTTTCTAGAGTCTCAACATCTTTTTTATAGTGTAGTGACCAAAACTGGATGGAGTATTCTAGGTGTGGCCTTACTAAGGCTTTATGGAGTGGTATTAATACCTCACTTGATCTTGATTGAATCCCTCTGTTAATGCAACTTAGGATTGCACTGGCTTTCATGCAGCCTGTTAAATTTAAGTCAATCATAATATGAGAAGGAAAACTCCATATTTTTCTTTTTTCTACCACACCTTTGTGGGTGCCTATTGCCATGGGGTGAAGGGGTGGGGAAGAAAGATAACACTTTAAATCTGATAGGAAACAATACAGACCTATTAAATACCTGATTAGCACTCCCATTTCTGCTGATAACTGGAAATTGCTGGTAGACCCCAAAAGAACGAGCTAGCTTCCAGAATATCTGCTTAATTGTCTTAGTTGGACACTGGATCTGTCTGTTTGCTGCCTGTTGTTTTGTTGTTTAAAAGTCTGATAGACCACATGTGGTTCATTGACAAGCAGCTCTGAGAGCTGTGGAGGCTTCATTGCTCACGTCCCCTTTAATTACCTCCGTTTGAATTCAACCAATTCCAAAGGAAACGTTGACTCTAGGCAACAGTGAAATCTACACCTGGCTGGAGAAGAAGAGAGGAGAATTTCCACTATGAAAATTCTCCTCGCAATTTTTGTATTTAGTACAGAAATATTTTTCCCTCATATTTGGATGCTGCCTTATTAAATAACTTTAGGCTGTTGAAAGCATGAATGAAAGCACTGGCATAGAATAGAATAGAATAGAATAGAATATTCTTTATTGACCATGATTGGACACACAAGGTGCAGTGATGACGTTACTAACAAGGTTTTTAAGTGAATCTGCCTTCTTCGTTGTCTTTGCTCATCAGACGGTCTCAGAGAAGGTAGTGAAATAGGTGAGGAAAATAATAACAACACTACAGCCATACTACATGGGTGAATCTACTTAGACATAATGCAGTACTATGGAAATTAGGTGTTTAGCAGAGTGATGGCATGAGGGAAAAACTTTGTCTTTGTGTCTAGATGTTTTGGCCTAGATGTTTTGAGACAGTTTATGTCCAGGATGTGAGACTGTACATTAGTTAGATGATCCTTATAAGTATCAGATGGGTTCACTATGTTGACGCATACACACACACATATTTATACATATACTTATACCTATACTTACACCTACACCTACACCTACACCTACACAGAGAGAGAGAGAGAGAGAGAGAGAGAGACATAGACATAGACATAGACTTAGACATAGACATAGACATGCAGACAACTAATATCAGTTCCTGCACTTATTCCCAGGCAAAGACTGGTATAATTTCCTTCGATAGCCATTAGAAGCAATTTTGAGTGATTCATTATTTTGTGATATACATGTATATGCTACTGATTAGTCTGTTGACCATGTCAAAAGAGAAGCCTGCAGATAGACCTCCCCTCTTCCACCAACACCAACTGGAACTGGCCTCTGAGGAAGGAGGAAAATCAGCAAAGGACTATCTTTCCTCATACTTGACCTCCCTCAGCCAGCCCAGAAGAATACAATGATTGATGGTATCAAAGGCTTCGGAGAGGTCGAGAAGAGCTAAGATGGTGATACAAACCCTATCCTGAACCCACCAATTATCATCTGGTACAAGGTGATCAATGCTGTATCATAAAAGTACTATATCCTGGCCTAAAACCTAAGGTCAGTCCAGACTGCCGGAGTCCAGATACTCTATTGTGGTTGTGGTGGTTTGTTAAGCACAACAAGAGAGATGCGGTTAATAAGGGTTGCTGAATGAGCAAACTCTTGATTTGAATTTGAGACCTGACAATGGTAAGAATCAAATAAAATCTGAGATTTAGGTAACTCTATTTGGATCCAAGAGTTGACTAGAGAAAAGTTAAACCATAATGCTAACAACTTTCTTTGCAGAATGAGATGAGAATAGGAGGGAGTCCATCAAGTGGTTTATCCAATTGATTGTTGTCACAGGGAGTTGGGGGAGTTATTTTTTAAAATTTTTTGTATATGTCATGCCCCTGTTGGAGTCTGACTCTGAGGGAGAGGAGGAACAGCTGACAGGGAGTGGGAGTGTGACTCTGGAGGTTGTGGAGGAAACTGGGCAAGGGCACAGGCCGGCTGGGCAGTCAGAGGAAGACCCAGGCCCATCCCCTCTTCATCCTAGGGCATGCAGGGAGGAGCAGATAAGGAGAAACATGAATGACATGGTCTATGGGGGAGGAAAGGGTCCTGATCCCCTTCATGGGCTGCATCTGGGAGGACTGTTTAAAAGGACTAACTGCACATGGCCAAGTGCTGGAAGCAAAGCGTGAAATAATTCTAGTCTTTAATTTCTGAGTTTTGGCATCCTTCCCAGTGTGTGTATTTCAATATCTGTGGATGTCTTCAAGCCCATATCCTGCCTTGTCTCATTAATTGCTTCAGTGTGGTTTGTGTTGTTTTTTTCTGCTTATAATTTATATGTATTTTGAGTTTGAATGGCATTCCTTCCTTTTTGCAACTGTTTGTGAGGGAGTTTTTTTCTCCAGTCAATGATAATTGGAGCATTGAAGCCAAGTTTAAGGAATTAAAGGAATTTCACCTGTTTCTGTGAGTTTGTTGCTTTTGTAACCCCCCTGGGTCATCACAGTATATTAGATTTTTATTTTTGGAAGTGTCATCCCCCCCCCCCGTGGCAGTCTGAATCCAAGGGGGGAAGACAAACAGCTGACAGAGAGCGGGAGAGGGGCTCCGTTGGTTGTGGAAGAAACTGGGGAAGGGCAAAGTCAGGCTGGACAGAGCAGGGGAGAGGTAGAAGAAGGGAGAGGGGGTTCAGATGAAGACAACCTAGGACATGCAGGAAGGAATGGAGAAGAGGGCAACGTAGGTTGCATGGCTTACGAGGAAGGAAAGGGTCATTCTGCTTACAGCATAGGAGCATCTGCAACCAGAAGCTGTTGCAGGTTCATGGGAAAGCTTTTCTCCAGGTCAGAGAGTAACCGGAACAATTTGCGGTCAAAGTTGGAGCAAATAAAGGGACTCATACCTGTTCTCTGGCTGTGTTGCCTTAGTGCCATGCCCCAGACCATCACAGGAAGTCTCCCTGTCACTGAAAGTGAATGGGCATCCACACAAATTTTCTTAAATAAATCCAAAATAAAAATTCTCACTTTAAGGGCATTTAATCATTAAATCGTGCTCTTGCTAAGAACTCGGAGTCCATCATCCTTTGCTTCTGATAGAAGGACACATTAGAAAATCCAAAGAAAATCAGACAAGAACAATGGAACAACTGCAAGCATCTCTTTCATTCTTTTCCTTCTTCTAGCTGAGTCTGCCTAAACGAATTTTAGCAGAAAAATGTGAGCAAGCCCTTTCCCTAAGACAGGGTTTGTGAAGGAAAACTTGCTATTTGTGTCAATATTACAGACACCTTCACACCCTGAATGCCTGCTCGCTTTTGTCTAGATGGGAGAGGAACGTTACAAGGAGTGTTCGACACATCACAATGCCAGGAGCACCATCCAATATTGGATGGTTTCAGAAACACCTGATTCAATTTGACACTTCAAATCACATCAGAGTCAATCTGAGCATTCGATTCCAAGGGCTGATTTGATTCTGATTTGATTCAGATCAAATCAACCCTTCGGGTGGCCCTAAGCCTGCCCTTTCATAAGTCGTATTCTCATTCTTTTTTTTTTTAAAAAAGGAACACAATCGAGGTATAAAGAGACTACGATATGGCCATTTGAAATTATTTTTATGTCAGAATAAGCTCTATTTTGAGCAATTCCTTACTTTATAAACTAGCTGGCTGGGGAATTCTGAAATTCTGCACACCTCAAAGCTGCCCATGTTGAGAAAGTCTATTCTAGTCCTGTTTAACTAGGTTACAACATTTGGTCTGGAAAAATCTGAAAGATCACTAAATAGCAGAAGAGAGACGCAGAAATATAACTCTTTTGCTTCCATTTGGGGAGCATCTGTAGCTCAGATATTAGAGTCCTAATTTAATCCATATCCTGACATTATTCCGATTTTACCTCCAAGCCCTCGGCTCTTGCTACAGCAAGGGACAGGTACATCAAAATAACCGTAGGATTAAATTTGACGTAGATGTTAGGCTGAGAACAAGGTGAATTTGACACATGGTTGCTGTTTCAATTGACAGTCAAGTATTCTTAGTTGCATGTACAGGAAATCTTCGAGTTGCAACAGTTCAGTGACCATTTGAAGTTACGTGATAATCCCCTCCAAGTATTTATGACATAGTTCCGATATTACGAATCTTGCAGCACCACAACTTCACAACTTCTGAAGGCAAGCTGTTCCACTGATGAATTGTTCTAACTGTCAGGAAATTTCTCCTTATTTCCAGCTTAGTTCTCTCCTACCTAGCTGTAGCAATATCAATAAGGTGGCAGGATTCCTCAGTTCCAACAAAAATGAAGGTATCATCGAGAGGTGTAAAAACCAGGTGAAGGAGCAATTGTCTTGAAGAAAATCTGTATCTTTTTCTGTATGTGTTCTCTAAGGCTTTATGCAGACTTGATGGCACTTTAAAGAAAAGATTGCCCACTTACATTTAATAAGAACACACAAGATTTGGTTTCCTTATAGTTACTGTTGTGGCCCACTGCCGGCTAGCGGAGCCGGCAGTAGAGTTGGACAGTGAGGAGGTTGGGGAGGAACCTGGCCCAGTCCTGGAGGCTGAGGAAGGCTCGGACGAGGGCTCTGCATCAGAGGCAGAGATGGGGCCAGGGCAGTCTGGAAGTTATCAGCTGCTTTCTGAGTCAGACAGCACTGAGGTGGGGGAGCTTCTGGAGCCAGTTCCCAGCCTGAGCATGCGCAGAGCTGCCAAAAGAAAAAATAATTACGAACTAAGGGTCGACGTGGGAGTAAGGCCACAGGTGAATGGTGAATGGCCCCTCCCATAGGGATTAAAAACGGAGCAAAAAGGGAGGGGGCTTTTGCAGGAAACAATTTGTTTGTTCGTTTGTTGCAGCAGTGTGAAGATCTGTCTGTGCATCTCAGAGACCCTGTGCCGAGTCCTTCCTTGTCGGCACTGTGTTTGAAAATATTCACTTGGCAGCTCTCCAGGCTAGATAGGTCTGTGCTCCTATTTGCATCCTTGAAAGACTGTTTGCCAGGCCTTTGGCTGAATGTGAATGCAAGAAATTCACCTTCGTTTGATAAAAGGGATTTTGCCAGGACAAAAAGTCTGCTTAGTGCTTTTTGGGGAAGCCTAGGTCAGAACAGTTACTATGGTATATTTTTATGTCTTTCTGGCTGGAGGTGGTGCCCCAAAGATGGATATTCACCATATCCATGCTTTAATCATCCCAAGGTGTTTGAACTTTAACACCTAGACACTTATCAGAAATCAACATCTTCTTAGAAATGCAGTTTAAAGAATCATGACCTGCCTTTTCCAAAAGAATATCTGCCATTGATTACTTGGGTCATGCAACGAGAACGATCATTCTTCCTCTATTGTGTTACCATTGAATAAAATAACTAATTGTTTCAGTGAGTGCAAAGGCCAGCATTTCTTTTAATCGTTTTCTTGATTATAAAAAGATGAAACAGAGACTGTGGCTACATCTATACTTTGTCAGTATGTATAAAAGGAGCTTTCTGGGTTTCATTGCATATCGACTGACTTCTATTGATCCTTAATAAAAAAAAATATGTTGAAAGTGTTTTCCCAAACAGTATAAATTAATTGCTCCTACACCAGAGAAAACAAGAAATGGCACAGCAGTGATTAACATTTCCTGGCACCAAAATGGAAAGAGCGTGTTTCAGGAATCAACCTCAAGATGCTGGCGAAGTTTCACGGCAATGCCAATATTAACATGAGCCAGTTTACTATTGATAATCCTGGGTCCTGCCAATTTCTGACTATTATAATGGAATCAAAGATGTTAATAGCCTAGGGAATCCAGGTTGGATCCTGCTCAGCCAGACCAACAGGTTCACCTATTGTTTTCATCTCTCAAAAAGAGTTAACAGGAGTTTTCCACCATGACACAGATGGCATTAGGAAGCGGTGTGCTTTCCTAAGATGATTAGGGGACTGGAGGCTAAACATCTAGCAATAGCACTTAGACTTATATATCGCTTCATAGTGCTTTCCAGCCCTCTCTAAGCAGTTTACAGAGTCAGCATTTTGCCCCCTACAACCTGGCTCTTCATTTTATGGATCTTGGAAGGATGAAAGATTGAGTCAACTTTGAGCCTGTGAGACTTGAATTGCTAAACTGCTGGCAGTTGGTAGTCAGTAGAAGTAGCTAGAGTAGAATGGAATGAAATGGAATGGAATGGAGTGGAGTGGAGTGGAGTGGAGTGGAGTAGAGTAGAGTAGAGTAGAGTAGAGTAGAGTAGAAGGGAACAGAATAGAATAGAACAGAACAGAACAGAATAGAATAGAATAGAATAGAATAGAATAGAATAGAATAGAATAGAATAGAATTCTTTATTGGCCAAGTGTGATTGGACACATAAGGTGCAGTGGTAATGTTAATAACAAGGTTGTTAAGTAAATCTGTCTTTCCCATTGACTTTGCTCATCAGAGAACATAGTGTAATAGATAAGAAGGATAATAATAACCCTACAGCCATACTACATGAGTAAATCTACTTAGGCACAACAGAGTGCAATGGGAATAGATCAGGATCGAACTCCTGCCAGTGAGCTGAATTAGCTTGCAATACTGCCTTCTAACCACTGCGCCACCACGGCTCATACAAATAATAGTTGCAGGAATTGGGTATATCTAACCTAATGAAAAGGAGGACTAGGGTTGACATAAGAGCAGTGTTCCAATATCTAAGAGACTGCCATAAAGAAGAGGAGGCCAACCTATTTTCCAAAGCACCTGAAAGCAGAATAAGATGCGACGGATAGACATTAATCAAGGAAAAAGCCAACCTAGAATTTAGGAGAATTTTCCTGACAGAACGATTAACCAGTGGAACTGCTTGCCTTCAGAAGTTGTGAATGCTCCATTACTGGAGGTTTTCAAGAAGAGATTGAGTAGTCATTTGTCTGAAATGTCCTGCCTGAATAGGGAGCTGGACTAGAAGACTCCAATGTGCCTTCCAACTCTTTTTTATTCTGCTATCCATCCCTGAAGGCATTTAGCCAGAAGGTAACAGCCATGTGCCATAGAACAGTTGCAACAAATAGCATTGAAGATCTTTCAAGATTGGACTAGAAGATCTACAGTATGTTCAAACTGAGGTCCTTGAGATTTCCTTAAGATGCTACAGCATATGACATCATGTAACACAGAGAGAAGGATGGTAAGGGAGTGAAATGTATACTGTGTGGCTGGAAGTTAGACTGGAAGTATGTTATCCTACTTAAGACCTGTCCCCATTTGCACCAGTCATGATGCAAACACATCCTGAATGGTATCTGGTCTCTTCCCCATGATGTTGTCATCCACCCTTTCCCAACCCATGACTGAGACAGATCTAAGTTATACTTAGCTGAGCCTCTGCTAAAGTAATCTTATGCATTTTTCTCCTCCCAGCATGATCCAAGGACAACCTCAAAGTATGTAAGAAGTTGTCTGGCTTTGTTACTTGAAGTCATGAGATCGGGAGTGACTGTGAATGGGAGGCGATAGAAACCACAGAAGGATCACCGATGAGAGTAGAATATTTCATTCTGGTGTAGTTTAGGGCTAATTCAAGGCTGGGTGGAGATCAATTCCACCCAGCATTGTATGTGTCAATCCATTGAGGTTGACCAAATCAGGAAACAGATTCCACAAGTATACTATACTTTATTGACATAGGCTAGTGTAAGAGAGACTCATAAGCCTGAATGTATTTTTCCCTCCCCTCCCAATTTATAAACCAGGAAGTCAGGGTGGAACCAGTCTCTTCCTAATGTTTTCTTTGCTTCCTGAAGTCAGTGCACATTTCTGTACATGTTGGAACTGTCTTTGAATAGTTTCTCCAAACTGAATGGCTGTCTACAGTATGAATCAACTATATTCATACTTCATAAGTGCAGTTTCAATAACACCAGTTCCAATTTCTCTCTCTTGTTATATTTATACATAGTCTGACCAGGGGTGGGATTCAACCGGTGTAACAACTGGTTCAGTGAGTGTGTGCTTTGCATGTGTGCACATTTCAAAACCACCCATTTTCAGCTCTAAAACTTATCTTCTGCTGCAGCCCCACTGAATAAAACAGCTGAGGTGTGGCAATTCACCGTGTCATGCGAATCAGCTGAGCTGAAAAACATATGGAAATAAAGGACAGACTAGGGCAGGGATGGGTGGATGGGACCAAATGGTCATCAGAACTACCGGTTCACCTAAACCAGTCTGAACCAGTAGAATCCCACCCTACTCTGACCATAGTTAATATATCCACATCAAAGTGTTATCTATGTTGCTCTTGATGACAAGCTAGGACTCACTTTTGCCAGTTGCTAATGAAGAGGACATATTGGCCAAGCTCTATTCAGATATGACATTGACATAAGAGATTCCACCCCTATTAAAGAACATGAATAATAAATGGAAAGGAAAGGGACAAGGGAAAATACTGGTTGTGTTCATTACACAAAGTCATTGCACATCACATAAATGTGTAGAGATGACATGAACACAGTGTTCCAATATCTAAGGGGTTGCCAGAAAGAAGAGGGAGTCAAGCTATTCTCCCAAGCATCTGAAGGCAGGACAAGAAGCAACAGATGGAAACTAATCAACCTGGAGAGAGGCTTCAGTATGTGGTGTCTGGTTGTGTGTGGCTTTTATTTAATGGGAGCGTTGACGACTGGCTATTAAGTTGTTCGGTGTTATGTCCTTGTGTGGCTTCACCTTTGGCATCTACGTACCTGGTAACTGGTGGTAAATCAACACTCCTATTGACTGACAAGGGCCCATTTCCCAGGCTTCAATTGTTTCCCTGGCTATTTTTGTCCCTGCTCAGCCAACAAATTTAGTAGCTGTGAAATTGAATGGGTGTCCTTGCTCATTGCAATATGAGGCTAATGTGAGAATAACAGAATAACAGAGTTGGAAGGGACCTTGTAGGTCTTCTACTCCAACCTCCCGCTTGAGCAAGAGACTTATACTATTCCGGACAAATGGCTCTCTAATCTCTTCTTAAAAACCTCTGGTGATAGAGCACAAAAAATTTCTGAAGGCAAGCCATTCCATTGACTAATTGTTCTCACTGTCAGGTTTTATTCTGTTTTTTTTTTTTTTTTTGCACAGGCCCCACTTTAGTTTAATGGCATGCTGGACGATGGCACAAATTTACAACTAACGGTTTACATTGCAGACAGCTTGAATGAATAACAATAAATTAATTTAAAGGGCTAGAAAAGTGCTCTCTGAAGTATATGGTGGCTTTGCACTCTAGGCCAATAATTTATAAATGTGTGTCCTTTCTAATCCTGAGCTAACATCTTGAAAGCTGCTAGTTAAAAAAATAAAAAACAGTCACATGACATAAATTATTTTTATTAATATTTCAAGTTGAGTGATAACAGAAGCTTCCTAGTCATTAACCTCAGATGGGTTTCATTTATGACCAAAAGACTTAGGTAGCTTGTAACCAAAGCCATTATATTGCAGTGTAATGCAGTGATATGATAGACAACTTTGTTGAAATGCAAGCTCTTTTAGTTACCATTTCCCTGAAAATATGACCTACCCTGTAAGTAAGTCCTAGCTTGACTTTTACACATGCTCCCAATATAAGCCCTATCCCCAAAATAAGCCTTAATTAAGATCCCCCACTCACACCAGAGTGAATGGGTAAAAATTAAGCTAGGGTGGGGATAGGGGCATGAAGCTGCCCTACTACTTATCTTTGGACAGTTATAGCCAGGCCTCACACACCCTGACACCTGCCTTGCTGGCCCATTTTTTCTGCAGCTGGCAAGGCTGACAAGGCTTTCCTGAAGACCTCTGTATCTGAGAACAAAGCTCTGGATCAATCTGGAAAGCCTTTCCAGCTGCAGAAGAAGAAGTTCCTGAAGGCCTCTGACAGGGAAAAGGAGGCCAGGGGCGACGTGCACAAGTGAGGTTAATCAGTGGATGACATCCTCAAAAATAAGACCTGGTGCCTTTTTCTGGTGGCAAAAAAATATAAGACAGGGTCTTATTTTCTGGGAAACATGGTAACAACGAGCACAGAAAGAATATATTCTATGCTAACTGTACAATCTTGAACCATGATTTTTTTTACCTCACTTGTAGTGTTATACTGATATTGCCAGCCAATTAGATATTGCTAGTTCAAGGATCTGCAAATCTCCCCGGCTTCTAGATACAATCCCAAGAGAAAGCAGTGATAATGACATTATGCCCTTGGAGCAGAGGCTTCCAGGAAAGTTGTAGAACAATAAAGAGAGTGAGATATGAAAACTGCAGAAGCAAACTTAGCCAAACATGATAACCCTTCTTAATTCTCATTGATGATGTCAGCTAGTTGGGTAATGAAACATCTGCGAGCACAGAAACCAAACTCAGAGAGCCCCGGGGATTCCAGATCAAACATAATGCTCTCTGGTTTCTCACACAGCAGTCAAGCCATCTCAACAGGCATGTAGAGGTGAACAACCAGATTCTCCCGGTTTGCACCGGTTTGGGCAACTTGGTTGTTCCAGCAATCATTTGATCCTGCCCACCCGACCCTACTCTAACCCACCCTTTATTTCCGTGTTTTGCAGCTCAGCTGATTTGTATGGCGCAGCAAATTGCTGTACCTCAGCTGTTTTATTCACTGGGGCTGCAGCAGAAAGTAAGTATTAGAGCTGAATATGAGTGGTTTTCAAATGCTGTGTGTACGCGCAAAGCACGTGCTCACCCAAACCGGCTGTTATGCCCGTTGAATCCCACCCCTGTGAACAACATCTAGGTAGCCTTGAAAAGAGACAACCAAAAAGGAAACCAAAGGGCCAAAATACCTCTTCACCAGCAATCAACCACCAGATAAACAGAGAATCACACCAGAATTAACGCTGGATCAACAATCAAGCAGTAAACAACACCCAACAATACCAACTCAGACAAACAAGCTAACAGAAAACAACAACCTAACCAAGTAACCACCGGGAACCTTCCCGCCAATGCCGACAGCACAAGCCATTAGTTTAAAGAGAGAGAAAAGCCCACTCCAAATATTTGTCAATGTTCATCCATGAGTGAAATACTCATGATTAAGTCTGGATCACCAATGGTCAAGAAGCATTAAGGTGTCCTTTTGTAAAAGCCCAGGGCAGGCATAAAGGTAGACTTCCCTGAAGTTTTAAGGCTGCAGCCCCAACCCAAAGTTGTTTCTCGACTACTCTGATGCCAGAGCCTGAGAAGAGCTCCAGTTGAAGGGAAAAGCACCTGTCTGGTTACAGTGGAAAAAAGCAAAAGAAAACTTGAAGTTGGTTTGCTTTTCATGACAAAATCTGGAGTAATGCACCAGCTGAATGTCATCTGTTCATCGGTGATTCTACTGAAACCAATTGCTTGCACTCTTTTCCTTTCCTCCCAACAAAGCAGCCGGAAGTTAATAGGGAAGGTTGAAAAACAGAAAGCAACTGAATAAAAGCCAGTTTCCCCCAACTTGTTTATTCACTCTATGAATTAATTCCAAATCCTATTAACCCTCCAGCATGTCCAGTTCTATGGTGAGGTCCTTAGTGCTCTCTGAGGTCAGTTGTTTTCTTGCAGATGCACGCATTGCATTACCTACTGTGTTTCCCCCAAAATAAGACCCTGTCTTATAATATTTTTGCCACCAAAAAAAGGCACCAGGTCTTATTTTTGGAGAATGTCATCCACTGACTAATCTCACTTGTGTGTGTCATCCCTGGCCTTCTTTTCACTGTCAGTGGCTGGCAAGGTTTCCTGAAGGCCTCTGCAGCCGATAACTGATATCAGATTGATCTAGGGCTCTGTTGTCAGCTACAGAGGCCTTTAGGAAAGCCTTGCTGCCTGAAGAAGAAATGGACAAGCAAGGCAGGTGCTGGAGTGTGCAAGGCCTGGCTATAACTGTCCAAAGGAAAGTAGTAGGGCAGCTCCACTCCCCATCCGTACCCAAGCTTAATGTTTAGCTTCTTTGCACTCTGGAGTAGATGGGATCTTAATTAGGGCTTTTTTGGGGGGGGCAGTAGGGCTTATATTGGATGCATGTGTAAAATCAAGCTAGGACTTACTTTCAGGAGAGATCACTTTTTCAGGGAAACAGGGTAGTTGTATGATGAAATATCTGCAAGACATCTGAGTTCGGTTGTTTTCTTTCAGATTCATGATGTTGCTTAGTTGGGTAATGAAACGTCTGCAAGAAAACATCCCAATGAAGAAAGCCCTAAGCACCCCACAGCTCAGCCCTGAGACACCAATATTCTCTTCTATCCATACAGTTCTATTCACTAGAAATTCAATCAGATAATCTCCACTTTAGTTCCCTAAGGAAAACATTTCACATCAAGGGAACATCAATGTGTTCTGTTTGTGTTCGTGTTCTATTTCCACCAGCTTTGTTTCTGATTTAGAGAAGTTCCCATCCTTGCTTTAATTGTACGGAGAAGGCAGGAGTTGATGGCTATGGGCTCTTTACAGCTTTGTAGTGTCCAAGATTGGGTTGGCCTGGAGCATTGTCTGCAATTTTCCCCCCCCAAAATAACATCCATGGATTATTGGAAGGAAAATGCTGGATTAGGTGAACGATTGAACGGATCCATGTTTCAATATCACAGAGAATGCCACAAAGAAGAGGGAGTCAAGCTATTTTCCAAAGCACCCGAGGACACAACAAGAAGCGATGGATGGAAAGGAAGGAGAGAATCAAACCTAGAAAAAAAGAGAAATTTCCCGACAGTGTGAACAATTAATCAGTGGAACAACTTGCCTCCAGAAGTTATGGATGCTCCATCACGGGAGGGTTTTTTTTTTTTTAACAAAGAGACTGGAAAACCAAATGATATAGGGTTTCCTGCTTGAGCAAGGGGTTGGACCAGATGACCTACAAGGCCCCTTCCAGCTTCTGTAACTCTGTTATCTAGCAATATTAATTTGCACTCAGCATTTGCGAGAGCACACTAGGACACGACTTGGAGAAAAAGAAGGTAAAGAATGAATGTGGAGGTGTAAAACACACACCGAAAGAAAATTATCTGAATGTGTTGGTACCAGTAGCAGAGAAAACAAGCAGGAGAGGCTGGGTGTGACTGGCTGGCATTGGGGAAGGGAGGAGGAAGGAAAGAGAGGAGCTAGGACTGTAGGAATGATGAGCTAATGGAATGGCTGCAGTGACAGGCCTGCTACACAAGAATAGTAGCCATGGGGGAAATCAGTTTAAAGTTGTATTGATTCCCTTTAGAGGTGAGAAAAAGCAAAAACAGTCAGCTGCCAGAGGCTGGGGTTTTGCCACAGGAGCTGAAGCTGTTTGGACAATTTGTTTGTTTGTTCGTTCATTTAATTAATTATTTTCATTTCTGCCAGGGATTGCCAAGTTTTTTTTTCCTTTAAAAAAAAAAAAGAGAGAGAGAGAGACAAAGAGGAAAAAAAAGAAATGATAGTGCCAGTTTCTGCCCGCTCCTTTCCGTAATAAGAGACTCCATCAAAGCAGATGAGGAAAGAAGGAAGTTCTTGCTCCGGGCTAAAGAGAAGAAAGAAGGATGGATTTTAGAAAAAGAAACAGAGATGGAGAGATGGGGAAAAAAAAAACAGGTCCTGATGTTTTTTTCAAGTATGGTCCACAAGGCATCTGTTATGTATTATCTGTGATTGGTTGGTCCGCAGTGGTGGGAAATTCGACGAGCCGTCACTGGCCACAGCCGCGAACAGGCCGACTGTAAAAGGGCTGCCGTGGTTTCTTCCGCAGTCAGTTCAAGATGACTGGTTACTACACTGGCTCCAAGAGTCTCATTCCCGCGATTTAACACTGGCGACGAAGGTGGGATACTGAGGTAAAGGGAACCAGCGAGCACATGGCGACCAAGGAACACCGGCAATACATCGAGACGAGATGGCCAGAAAACAACACGCCACCTGCACCATTCAATCCAACAACCAAAGATTGGGAATCATACATCAATCGATTCCTCATATTCCTTGAAGGGAACAACCTCAAGAATATTTCAGCACAGGAAGAGAGCCGTCTTCCTTACACATTGTAGTCCTACTGTATTCAAAATGGCCAAAGTGTTGGCAGCGCCAACTGATGTGAAAACGATGGCCTGGCCAGACCTGGAGAGGATGTTGAGGGCTCACTACACACCAAGCGTATTCTGCCTCATCAAACGACATGAATTTTATCGGTGTGACCAAAAAGAAGGCAAGAGCATCGGCGATTTCATCGCAACCCTGAGGGACATCACTGAAGCATGAAAATTCCTAAACATGGATGAGGCTATGAGAGATCAAGTAGTTTTGGGACCGAGAGACCTAACACTGCAGAGCAGATTGTTAACGAAACCCAACACTCAAAGAAGCAATAGAAGAGGCCACTGCAGCAGAAGCAGCCCAGAAATCGGCGGCCACCATGCAGAAAATGAATAAAGCGCCATCGGATTCACCAAAAAACACCACCCCGACCTATCATGAGGACATCGAGTCTGCATCGGAAGGTGAAGAGGAAGATGAGGGGGTAAATCAACTCCGTTCGGAACATAGCAGAAGTGGCTGAAACAGAAAAAGGAAAGAATTCCATTGTGCCGGCCGCAAGGGGAACCATCCACATTCAGAGTGCCGTTTCCTAGATGCAATATGCCGACATTGTGAACGGTGGGGACATATTGCAAGGGCCTGCTAAGCATGGAAGAACTATGTTCCCAGACAAAGACGGAACACCCCCCCGCCCAAGATAGGGGAGGAAGCTGCTGGAACCAGGATACCCAAAACAGGTGAGGGAAAGAGGCCACCAATGGAAGAGATGAAACACAGTAGATGGTGACCATCGGACACTCAAACATGACAAACGCCCAGAAAGTACATATCCAGGTCATCGTAGAAGACCAGCCTTGCCAGATGGAAGTGGACTCACGCTCATATTTATCAATGGTATCATGGGACACCATAAAAAGATTGATATCAGACATAAGCCGGGAAGGACTCGAAAGTCAAATGCTAATATTGAAAGACTACCAGGGAAACAAAATTCCCATAGTGGGTACTGGACAATTCAGAGTAACATTCAAAAAATACACCAGAGTCCTACTGCTAACTATAGTAGACTGGAACCGACCCAGCCTATTGGGACTCGAATGGTTTGCACCATTGGGAATTGAAGTCACAGGAATAAACAACATCACCGAAATGGATTGGGAGGAGACCCTGATGGAAGAATTCTGAGATGTATTCGATGGAAATCTGGGCAAGTACTTGGGGTCCCCTATTTCCTTTAACCTAAACCCAACCATAACCCCTATAACGTTAAAGACGAGGCGGGTTTCCTTTGCACTCAAACCAAAGATCGATGAGCAATTGGATAAACTCATCACACAAGGGGTTCTGGAACCCATTGACTATGCAAAGTGGGAAACCCCAATTGTCATGCCAGTCAAACCAGATGGGTCTGTGTGCATCTGCAGAGACTACAAAACAACCCTTAACCATGCGCTCCAACAAAGCGCATACCCTGTCCCAGTGGTACAGCATTTATTACATTCCCTTGGGGGGGAAAGATCTTCGCAAAACTACACCTCAAGCAGGCCTACCAACAATTACCAGTTGCCCTTTTGAAAAAGCACCTTTGGGACAATCAACTGTCATTTCTGTCAAGATAGAAATGAAGAGCTCTAATTATCCTTCTTTGAAAACTTGGCTCTCAATTTATGGTTCTGGCCCAGGGCGAACAATAGTGGTATTCCAAACAGAACTAAAACTGGTTGCATAAAACCATTAGTAAGGAACACCGAATAGTAAGGAGGTAAAAGCAAGCTTGTCCTCTTATCAGAGTGACCTTTGCAATTGAATGGCATTGGTTGTCTCAATGAGGGTGGTCCTTGGGCTGAGTTGACCAATGGCCACCTAACTGGGGAATCTTTCGTGCCCTTTGAGTTTGATGTACTGAAGGTGTTACCTAGTTGGGTAATGCAACATCTGCAAGAAAGCAACGAAGCTCAGAGAGCAACAAGAACTCCTCAGTTCAACCCTGAGCTACAGATATTATCTTCTATTGGAGCCAAGGACAGATGGGGAGGAAGCTAACCAGTGGGTAGGATACATAGTGACTGTATGCCAGATAGGGAGGAATAGAATAGAAGGGAACGGAAGAGAAGAGAAGAGTAGAGAAGGGAAGAGAAGGCACAGTAGAGGAGAGGAGAGGAGAAGGGAAGAGAATAACGGAGTTGGAAGGGATCTTGAAGGTCTTTTAGTCCAATCCCCTGCTCAGGCAGGAGAATAACTTGACTCCGTCTTCTTGGTGGCAACTCCAACAAGGAACAACACAAGCGAGCAGTCAGATGAGGAGATCCAAACTCATTAGTAGCTTCACACTGCAATGAATAAGGACACACATTCAATTTTGCAGCTACTAAGATTGTTGGACGAGCAGGCACAAAACAGCCAAGGAAGTCATTGAAGCCTGAGAAATGGGGCCCTTGTCAGTCAACAGGAGGGCTGACTTACCACCTATCAAGTACTTAGAAGGTGAGGGCTGGGCAGCACAAGCAAATGACAGCCAACAACTTAAAAGCCAGTCGTCAACTCACCCTAATCAACATCTAAAAAGCCACATGCCATAGGCACAATATATATCCACACACAGGACAGCACACACTCTGCTAGAAAGAAGTTCCCTGAAAATGAGTTCCAGAAAGGATCTGAAAGCCCCGATAACAAAACCCTTGGTGCCCAGTTTCAGACCCAGATTGCATCCTGCAACAAAATTACATGGTATTAAAAACAGGTGTTCCTGTGGGTTTTCACTCTGCCAATTGTGACTGACTTTAAGGGGCAGTCCTCATCTCCCATTCCTTAAACCAAAGAGAGCCAGCATTGTCTGGAGATGTTTCTCCAGTCATTTGGTAAGCATGACATCACACTGCAGCACAGAGGCATACGGAGAAACATGGAACGGTGTTACCTTCCTATGTGCTTACATGTGGTACCTATTTGTCTACTTGCATTTGCATGCTTTTGAAATGCTAGGTTGGCAGGAGCTGAGGCAAAAACATGAGCTCACTCTGTCTCACGGCACTCAGGTCTCGAACAGCCAAACTGTAGACTTTAATTTTGAAAAGGTGCATTTTTCAAGAGGCAACTGGACTATCTGGTTTTTCTTTGAAGACGTTCCACTTCTCATCCAAGAAGCTTCTTCAACTCTGAAGATTTCTTGGATGAGAAATGAAATTGAATTCAAATAAAAACCAGAAAGTCCAGTTGCCTCTTGAAAAAGCACCTTTGGGACAACCATGCCCTGGAATTGCCATAGATTTGTAGACCTTTAATGCTCTAAGAGTCAGCATCTTAACCACTGAGCCAAAAAACCAATTCTGCAAACTATCAAAGTATCAAGATGATACTTTGAAAGAAAAATTGTCACCCTTCCCACCTTCTCATGAAGACTGTTCCATTCTCATTCACTGCAGAATCTCTGCCCAATCTGAGAAGATATATATGTTGCTGTAACATGTAATGCAAGATAATAATGACTTACTTCAAAGATTAAAAAGATATCTCTCATACATTCTCCATATATCTTCCATCCTACTTTTGTCTTACAGGTCCAAACATGAACAGGAGACTTCATTGGATACCTGTTTTGGGTGTCAGTTTTTAGAACCAATACCTAATTGTTGACAATTTTGGTTTCTATGGCAACCAAATAATCTCTGCAAATGTATGAGGAAACCCTGTCCACATGGCAAAATTCCCACTAAATTCAATGCAGTAGCTAGATTGCATCCTAGGAAACCAAATATATTTATGTTTAGCGATACTGGTTCCAGACAGTAAATATCTGATTCACCACTAGAGAGCAATAAAAATATATACATAAATCTAAAAGTTTTCTGCCCCCATGTGGTTCTTTGGATTATTGCTATCCAGAACTGATGCTGAATATTTATTTATACCAACTATGCTTTTAATCAATTGGGAAAATTCAATCTCAATTTCACCAAGAATGGCTTGGTGAAATAAGGAGATTCTTATAATTCTCTCACTCACGTGTGTTGTACTCATTTAAGCTCTCTTCTCCCCCTTCTACAAATTATGGTTGTTGTTGTTAGTTGCAAAGTCATGTCCGATCCATCCTGACCCCATGGACAATGTTCCTGCAGGCCTTCCTGTCCACTACCATCCTCCGGAGTCTATTTAAGCTCATGCCAACTGCTTCAGTGACTCCATCCAGCCATCTCATTCTCAGTCATCCCCTTCTTCTTCTTTTGCCCTCCATCGTTCCCAGCATTCAGGTCTTCTCCAGGGAGTCCTTCCTTCCTTCTCATGAGGTGGCCAAAGTCTTTGAGTTTCATCTTCAGGATCTGGCCTTCTAAAGAGCAGTCAGGGTTGATCTCCTCTAGGACTGACCGGTTGGATGGCCTTGCAGTCCAAGGGACTCACAGGAGTCTTCTCCAGCACCAGAGTTCAAAGGCCTCCATTCTTTGGCGCTCAGCCTTCCTTATGGTCCAACTTTCACAGCCCTACATTGCAACTGGGAAAACCATAGCCTTGACTCTATGCACTTTTGTTGGCAGGGTGATGTCTCTGCTTTTTAGTGTGCTGTCTAGGTTTGCCATAGCTTTCCTCCCCAGGAGCAAGCGTCTTTTAATTTCTTGGCTCATCGTTAAAATCATGGTTAACAACGGTCAAATCGAACTGTAGAGACCTCTTTGGTGAGTAACAAAAAGCGATCCTCAGTTCAATGCTGACAATAATTACTTTTTATTTCTTCAGCTGCTTGTGCTTATGACTTTCCTCAAGCAAAATTCCTATGCTAAAGGAGGTTATCATCCCCTCTGAGTTAAAGGAAGAAATTGCGGCGGGTTTATGTGTATGAATTGGACAGAGCTTGTAAATGGTCAGCAGGAGACAATCAGATAAAAGAACTGGGGGGAAAAGCAATGTTGAGGACTTGCTAAGACTCTTCAAACCTGTAAGTCAGTGTCAGAAAGAATAAAGTGAGTAATTTTGTCTGAAATTTTTGAAGCCCACCCCTGAAGAGAACAACTGTTGATTGAATGTCAGATGAGGCTTTTTGAGAGTGGACAAGTTGTCCCTCAGAAGGGGAAACTGGACCAACATCTCTGGGGTGATGATTGCCCTTAAGATCTGCAAATGGGTTAGATGATCTACAAGGCCTCTTAGAATTCTCTGTTTTTGTCAAGGAAGAACCGGAGTAAATTTGAATTATTCAGAATGTTAACTTTATTCTACGGAGAATGAGAGAAAGTGAGAATAACAACTGTTTACTTCATCATTTGACAAAGAATGAGTAGGTCCCCTTTATCCTTTAGATCACCTGAATTGAAGCAATCATATTTAGATCATTCACCTGCTCTGTTTACTTTTTCTGTAAGCTACCAACTACGCTGCAAAAATTCAGATATCCTATAGTTGGCAGAAAAGAGCTAACAGTTTTCTGTGTCTCTTTGTTGTCATCTGTTTGGTTCATCTGTTTGTCATCTTTGTTTGTCTTTGTTGTCTTTGTAGTCCGCTGTTTGGTTGCAAGCCAGCTTTGATAATCTTCCCTCAAATACTTAATTCTTTCTTTCCTCCTCCTCCTCCTCCTCCCCCTCCCCCCCTTTTCCTCCCCCCTTTCCTCCCCCTCTTCCTCCTCCTCCTCCTTCACAATATCCCTTAGACTTACACCACAGTGCTTTTTACAGCACTCTCTAAGTTGACTTACAGAGTCAGCCTCTTACCCCCAACAATCTGGGTCTTCATTTTACTGACCTTGGAAGGATGGAGGGCTGAAACAACCTTCAGCCGGTGATCAGCAGAAGTAGCCTGCAGTACTGCATTCTAACCACTGCACCACCGTGGCTCTTTAATATTAATTAATTATTAATATTATTATTATTTTGATGGCACTGTGTGACCTCCATATTTCTTAAAGTCTTCTATTTTTTCCCATCTTCAAAACATGTCCTGATCTCATCGAATGCTCAGCCAGAATGGATGCAAAGGGGCTAGAAACACAATCATTTGCAATCTGTAACTATTTATGACAGCATATTTCATTAATAAATGCAATGCTCTAATTCTTTGTTAACTGAAAAATGAGGCCATTAATTATCCTCCTTTGCCAAGCCAGACTGCTATGATATAAACCAGAACTTTGTTTATAACCTGCCTCCAACAATTAGATTTAAAATCCTTGGTATACGATAGAATAGGATTTCCTTTCACTGCGTCTTTGGATTTAATTTGGGCAAGATCATGCCAAAGGAAGTCACATTTATTTGAACACCCATGTTGAGAAGGTGCCATTTTCATTTTCACTAAAACTGGTGAGATTTTAAACAGTGAATTAATCTGGCTGGGTCATGTCCTTTGCTTCTGAAGATATGTACTGCTTAGGGTACGTTACTCTGACTACCAATTAAACCACTAGAGGGCACCAAATATATTTCAAATATATTTGGTGCCTTCTAGTGGTGGTCTGGATTTCTGCAACCTTGATATAGTATCCTTTATTTCTGTTCATCTGTTAAGCCTCTGTCCCAGTCCAACTAATACTTTGGATACCAAGTCAATAATGTAGTTTAGGATCACCGCTGGTTTCTAAGTAAGCCCTATATTTTCTGTATTATTACATTTTTCCAGATGCCCACTAATGTGTTCAGTACAGAGTACAACATGAAAAACCACGATCCTCACCGATAAAGAAGTATATAAGGCTGTTTTCAGATTTTAGACATTTCTTAGAGCCAATTACAAGACCTTTACAGGGACTTCAAAGTCCTAATCTCAGCCATGCCTTTGTCTTATTTTGCTCATCGGTTTATCTTCTTTTCACTGCCTCTCTTGTTTTCTACTTTCAGTCAAATTTATTTGGTAACCATACAGAGGCGTTTGTGGCGTCGTTGCGCAGGGGTGGGCTTCAAAAATTTTAGCAAAGGGTTCCCTGCCCGGTTGTTGGGTGGGCGTGGCCATGGTGGGCGTGGCCTAGTCAGCCTTCTGCACCATGGCAGGATGGTGGTGGCTATTGGCTCTCTCCAGGCTCCAAAGGCTTTCCTTGTCAAGCCTCCAGGAGGGTGAAAATGGTCTTCCTAGACTCCCGAGGCTTTCTGAAAGCTGAAAATGGGCTCATTTCTGGCCTTCCCAAACTTCCACGAGGCCTGTTTTTTTTTGCCCTCCACGAACCTCCCTGAGTGCCCTGAACTTACCTGCCTCCAAAATGGGCTGCGTGGGGAGTCCTGGGAGGGGAGGGATGGGCGGGGCCAGCCAGGAGTGGGATTTGGGGGTTCTCTGCACAGAATCTTAGCTAGGGACTCTCCCGAACCCCCGTGAGCCCCCATCAGCCCACCCCTGTCCTTGCTGCTCTCTGCGTCAGCTTTGGAAGCCATATTGAGACCAGATGCTTCCATGCTGCCACAGTTGAGCCTGGGAAAGTGGGACGGGAGATTTCTTGGAGTGTATGTAGTTAGACATAACAACATTCTTTTTCTAATTCAAGGTCATGTTGTTTTGCGCATAAGTGAGGGGAAATCTCAAGTTGGGACGGATGGTGATTGGGGGCATGTGATGTGATGATGGGTGCAGGGGGTAGATTTGTAGTTTTTACTTATTGTAAGGAAGCCCGCAACTTTCAGATTCGGAATTCCACAAATGTGCCAGTTACTATCCAAATAAAAAGGAGCCTTTGAGAAGATGTCTGTCTCGGAGTTATTAGGTGGAGTAGAAGGTTGCTGGAATGCTGACACTCTGAGTTTGGTTTCCTTACAGACATTTCATAACCCTAAGTGACATCATCAGTGTTAAAAGGCAGCAGGGTTTGCTCTCTGTTTACATACAAGTAGCTTGCCTTGTTATCCTTCTGGGACATCTTTTTAATGTCTCAATATAGTTTACAGTTCTGGGAAGAGGCCTGGTGGCACAGTGTTTAGAATGCGGCATTGCAGGCTAATTCTGCCCACTGCCAGCAGTTCAATCCTGATCAGCTCAAGGTTGCTTCAGCTTTCCATCTTTCCGAGGTTGGTAAAAGGAGGAACCAGATGGTTGAGGTCAATAGGTTAACTCTGTAAACCACTTAGAGAGGCTGTAAAGCACTGTGAAGGGGTATATAAGTCTAAGGGCTATTGGGAAGGAAGGAAGGAAGGAAGGAAGGAAGGAAGGAAGGAAGGAAGGAAGGAAGGAAGGAAGGAAGGAAGGAAGGAAGGAACGAACTGTGATGCACAGTGGTTAGAATGCAGTATTGCAGACTAACTCTTCTCACTGTCAGCAGTTTGATTCTGAGCAGCCCAAGGTTGATTCAGCTTTTCATCCTTCTGAGGTCAGTAAAAGGAGGAACCAGATTGTTGAGAGCAATAGGTTGACTCTGTAAACCACTGTGCAGCAATAGTCTAAGGGCTATTACGACCAGCCTCCCAACCAGCTCGTAACTAGGCCATTCCTTGCTTAGCTGTTGGAGCTCGGGGTGCCTATTTTCAGATCCTTTTCCAACATCAGCTCGTGGACTTGGAGGGGCCTTAAAAGCATAAGGCAGACTTGCCCTGTTGACATCTCCTTCCATGGCTTAGCTTGCATTCCCTGACCCTGAAAACACAAAACTGCACCTGCTGGGGAGAAGTCAAGGGGAAGATATTTCACAACACACTGTCATTTTGGTCTGTTATAGGATAATAATGATATTCCAGCAGATGGTAGATTCTGGTCCGGAGGGAACGTTATGATGTTCAGGTTGATAAAAGGCCTTCCTAAGGAAACACAACGTGAGCGTAATGCTAAATATTTGAGGAACAATCCTTCTCAAATAATGAGTTGTCTAGGGGTGTAGCAGAGATGAATCCACATCTATGGAACTCCGGGCATTTCATTTGAAATCAAATGACGGCCTTTCTTTTCCTAATATGCCCATTTATTGTTGCCCACAAGGAACAATGACATTTCTACAGTAATAGGTACTCTTTTTCTCTGTTTTTTTTTTTTTTGCCCTAACCGTACCTGCTGGCCTGCATATCGAAAGGCAGTTACTGTACTTCTCTTTCTTTCCAGTAAGGTAAAGTTCACTCAAAACATTCAACTGAATTAACCCATTTTTGGAGACACAAAATACATGGAAACATCAACTAGTTGAGTGATTTAGCTTTGTCCAGTAGGATAATTTGCAAACCAAACCAGACAACCATCCATATGTCAACAAGCTTTGCTTGTTGAACAAATGAAGAAGCTGGGATTTCAAACCATATCTTTCCATTCCCCACCATTCAATCAGAAGTGAAGAAACTTCTTGGATGAGAAGCGAAACATTTGCAAGGACCAACCTCCCAAGAAAGTCCAGTTGCCTTCTGGAAAAGCATATTTGGGGCAACCATGACCTGGATGTTGGTGAATCTCCACAGACAATTCCAGAGAACCATATTCTGCATGCTTGCCCTATTCTGTTGCAGGAATTGGATCTGTCTAGTCTAATGAAAAGAAGGACTAGGGGAGACATGATAGTGATGTTTCAATATCTCAGGGGTTGCCACAAAGGAGAGGGAGTCAAGCTATTCTCCAAAGCATCTGAAAGGCAGGACAAGAAGCAATGGCTGGAAACTAATCAAGGAGAGAAGCAACCTAGAAGTAAGAAGAAATTTACTGACAATTAGAACAATTAACCAGCTTGCCTGCAGAAGTTGTGAATAGTCCAACATTGGAAGTTTTTAAGAAGAGCTTGGATAGCTACTCATCTGAAATGGTATAGAATCTCCTGCTTGAGCAAGTGCTTGGACTAGAAGACTTCCAAGGTCCCGTCCAACTCTGTTATTCTATTTGAAACTGTGTGAATGATCACATTGATGTGATCGCTATGGCTGAAGAACTTTGATGGGGAAAGCTTTCCAGTAAAACTGAGCGAAATAATAAACCAACAAATTGCATAGAAAGCTGTGAAGTTTAATAGAGCTTTGGACTTTGTGGGGTGCAAGGACATTTTCAATCATCCAGGTCATGGTTGGCCCAAAGGTGTCCTTTTCCAACAGTCAACTGGACTTTCTTTCTTTTTCTTGAACATGTTTCACTTCTCATCCAAGAAGCTTCTTCAATTAAACTTCTTGGATGAGAAGTGAAACCTTTACAAGGAAACTAAAACTAAGGAAATCCAGTTGCCTTTTGGAAAAGCACTTTTGAAACAACCATGACTTGGATGGTTGAGAATCTCCGTAGATGTAGCTCCAGTCCCCTAATCATCATTGCAAAAAGATCTGCTGTCGCATGACCATATTTTGCAATGATAGACAAAATCTTGCCAAAGTGAAGTAGACTATTCTGAGAAGTATTAGGGAGGATCTGTCTTCATCCTCTTTCTATCACAGTAGTTAATTGAACCACTTGATCCCATATGCTCATCCCAGAAAAAGATTATCCTTATTTGAGAAAAAATTGGAGGGGGGGGAGGAGAAGGAGAGCAGAGGAGGGGTTGAGGCATTCTTTCTTTAGGGTCGCCATGTTTTTTTTAAGTGTCCCCTCATCTTCTGAAGTTAAAGGTCGCTCTGCTTTGCGTGTAGGAAGTTTGTTGAAATTGTCTTGCCTGGAAAGCACTTTTGAACATGGAGGTCATAACTGAGACTTGGCACCTGGGGCGATGTTTGGCTGTGTATTTTGATTTTATTTTTCAATGAAGTTTACAATCTGCTCTCCTGCTGTTTCGTTGCCATTGTCAACCACAGGGGCTCCCTCTGGTGTGCAGCGGGAATGCAAATATAGATATGTAAATAAGCGGCAACCATCTTCCTTGGGCTGAAATGGCCCCATCCTTTAGCTTGAGACCAGGTTGGATTCAGCTCCTTGTCTATTTCCGCAGCGCCTGCCTGAGAAAGCAGTTATAAATCATGCATAAGGGACACGCAGCGTGTGGAATGTGAGTGCCCATGCCATTGATCACATGGTGAAGCCTTTTTAAATCGATTGTGCCACTTCAGACAGATGGTGAGGGAAGGATTTCATTTCTCCACCGTAGGGGGGGAAAGTATATCTCAAAGAAACAAATCAGGAAGTAGGTTTTAGCTAAACCTCACATGCTTTTTTTACAGTAATTATTTCTTCTTCTTCTTCTTCTTCTTCTTCTTCTTCTTCTTCTTCTTCTTCTCCTTCTCCTCCTCCTCCTCCTCCTCCTCCTCCTCCTCCTCCTCCTCCTCCTCCCCCTCCTCCTCCTCCTCCTCCTCCTCTTCTTCTTCCTATTTATCTAATAGAAGACAATTGAAAAAAATGGCACCACTTGGGAAAAAAACATCTTGGCCAGACGGTTTTAATGCACACAATTTTGTTCTGCTCTTTCACCCTTTTTTCCACATTGAGGTTGTGTGAATGCTATCCAGAGGTGGTATTCAGCAGGTTCTAACAAGTTCTGGAGAACCAGTAGTGGAAATTTTGAGTAGTTCAGAGAACCGGCCAATCCCACCTCTGAATGGCCCTGCCCTCATCTATTCTCTGCCTTCTGAGTCCCAGCTGACCGGCTGGGTCTCCTTTTGTTGCTCTGCACAGGAGAACGGAGCTGGAAAGGAGGTTAGTGGTATGGGGACGGAATGGAGATTTTGCAGTATCCTTCCCCTTCCACGCCCAAGCCACGCCCACCAAGCCACACCACACCCACCAAGACACGCCCACAGAAACAGTAGTAAAAAAAATTGAATCCCACCACTGACCTAGATGGTTGAGAATTTCCACAGATGAGAAAGAGAGAGACAGAGACAGAGACAGAAAGAGAGAGACAGAGACAGGCAGAGAGAGACAGAGAGAGAGATTCAATGATTGAATGATTAAGTGATTGAGTGGTTGATATAGCTGCCTATCTAACATATATGACTGTAGGTGGTTTACAGTAAACTACATACAATATAAAAAAATAAAGCACATAACAGATGGGCTTCATCCAACCAATTATCCACACAGGTTACACCAGCCTCAGGCACAGTTTTTAAGACCTTATGAAAGGCCAGCAGGAACAGGATCAAACCAACCTCTAGGTGATACCACAGCAGAAAAAAAAAAATCTACTTCTGAGCCTCACCAGCCAACACTCCCTTAGATGTGATGGATGTAGCCTGGATTCCCAGGAGGCAAGAAGAGCATTCCAAAGGAGCAAGAGATGACTCCATTCAAATAACTTGTGCGATAGAAAGAGGATGAAGACAGATCCTCCCTAATAGTTCCCAGAATAGTCTACTTCACTTTGGCAAGATTTTGTCTATCGTTGCAAAATATGGTCAGGCGACCTCAGGACTCTGCCAATGTCAATCAATGTGGATATGTTGCTGAGGGCTTGAGTGTGGTCACCTGATGACAGGAAGCTCACAGGCATTTATTACCAAGGCATTATGAAGTGATACTAAGAGTTAATGTGATCTTGATTCTATCCCTCTGTTAATGCAGCCTGGAAATATGTTGGCTTTTTGGGCAGCTGCGGCACACTGCTGGCTCATATTTAACCGATTGTCCACTAGGACTCCAACATCTCTCTCAAAATTACGACTATTGAGCCAGTCCTTAAATTGCAACTGTCCAAATTTATAAGCCAGTGTTCCAGGGCAGAACAAGGGATCTCTGATCTCAGATCATTGTTTCAACTCACAATTGCACTATAAAAGTATTTATTGCAGCTTGCAGCCAGTTAAATCTAGCAAAAAAATTTCAACTGAGAATAGTGGCCATTGGCATTGGTGTGTGGTGCAAATGTACATCATTTTTTTTAAAAAAGCAAACTAAACAATTTTTTCCAAGCTTTCTTTCAGTCGTGCTGGCGCAGTGGTTAGAATATAATACTACAGGCTAATTCTGTTCACTGCCAGCTGCCAGCAGTTCAACAGTTCGATCCTAACCAGCTCAAATTTGACTCAGACTTCCATCCTTCTGAGGTCGGTAAAAGGAGGACTCAGATTGTTGGGGGCAAGATGTTGACTCTGTAAACCACTTAGAGAGGGGTGGAAAGCCTAGTGAAGCAGTATATAAGTCTAAGGGCTATTGCTATTTGTTATAACTCTGACATTAGGTTGGTTTTCTTTTCTTTTTCTTTTTTTCTTTTTGCTAGGAAATACATTTTATTTTGAGAACTTCTGTTTGTACAAAATTAGCATAATTCAGAAAGGTAAAAAAACTTGCTTTCTTCTGAACATTATTACAGATTTATAAAAATTCAAAAGAGACAAGTGCATTTGTTCCAGTCTGTTCAACGTGAAGAGTGATTTATTTAGCAACCCTGGTTTATTTATTTTCTTATGTTGAGGTATTCACTGTAGAGCATTGTGACTGTTGAGGTGAGAAGCAACTGACCGCTTGAATATACAGTCAAGATTTTTCATTCAAAAACTAGTTACATATCTAGTTTCCCATCCTAAGCAAAACTAGAAAATTCAGAATTAGGAGGTTAAGAAACATGCATGCAGACCGCAAAGATGATCATATAAAACTAATGACACAGAATGATAATATTACAGTTGATAATTCCAAGAACAAAACTTTCCTCTGGCAGCTTGGAGTTCGATCTATTTTTTTTTTAAGGGTTCAGAGATCAGTCTGATCAGCAAAGAGGACTGTTAAATTGTCCTTTTCAATGGCTTTCATATGTTCCCATAAGACACAAAAATAGGAAGCAGCACCTGGATGGCAGATACAATGGCAGAGGTAGCCGTTTTGCATAAAGGCTTTTAAGGCAAAAGGTTGATAAAGAAGAACTATTGTTTTTTTTTAAACAACCATTAGGTTGGGTTTCTGTTGCCCACACCTATTTGTGAAATGCTCATATTCTAAGATCATATAATCCCTTTAATTCATGTTGGCAAAATCTCTCTGAAGCCTGAGAATTTCAGAGAGGAACTTTAAATAAAGCTTGGTTCCTGACATATTGCAATGGCACAGAAACCAGCTCTTTCACAATAAAAGAATATGCGGGCTCCAAACCAACCTCGATAGGATGGCATCAGTGGTGGGATTCAATTTTTTTTACTACTGGTTCTGTGGGCGTGGCTTGGTGGGTGTGGCAAGGGAAGGATACTGTAAAATCCCCACTCCCTCCCCACCCTATTAACCTGCTTTCCAGCTCCGTTCTCCTGTGCAGGGCACCCAAAGGAGACCCAGCTGATCAGCTGGGACTCAATGGGAGTCAGAGAAGAGATGGGGGCAGGGCCAGTCAGAGGTGGCATTGGCTGGTTTTCCAAACTGGTCAAAATTTATGCTACCGGTTCTCCAGAACTGGTCAGAATCTGCCAAATACCACCTCTGCTTCTAGTGCTGCTGAAAATGTCCAAACAGAGAGGTCCATACAAAGAAGCCTGCAGAATTTGGTCCAAATGTTAAGGATGGTGGCCACAGCACACATGAAAAAGTCAAGAGAGTGGTTGCATCACCCACTCCAAAAAAAAAAAGAAGACCACTGTTTTGATATCACTGTTGTGGTTTCCATCTTTGATCGTATTCTGCAGAAAGGCTTGGGTCCATGAGGAACCATGGATCACTTTGTAAAGTGGCCAGATCTGAGACCCAAATTGGTGACCGGCCTGCCACAAAGACACAATGCAGACAAAATCTGGGCTGTGTTCCCCAGGCTCTACAGAGGAATGATTGAGTCTGTCATTTGCACCTCTATAACTGTCTGGTTTGGCTCTGCAACCCAGCAAGACAGACACAGACTCCAGAGAGTAATTAGGACTGCAGAAAAATCAATTGCTGCAAACCTGCCTTCCGTGGAGGACCTGTATAGAGCATGAGTCAAAAAGAGGGCTGTGAAAATATCTACAGACCCCTCACATCCCGGACATAAACTGTTTCAACTCCTTCCCTCAAAACGACGCTATAGAGCACTGCACAGCAGAACAACTAGACACAATGACAGTTTTTTCCCAAACACCATCACTCTGCTAAACAAATAATTCCCTCAGCACTATCCAACTTTACAAAGTCTGCATTACTATTACTATTAATCTTCTCATCACTCCTTATCACCCATCCCCTCCCATTTGTGACTGTATGACTGTAACTTTGTTGCTTGTATCCTTATGATTTATATTGACCATTTCCTAGTATGATTTGATTGCTTATTTGTACCTTATGAGTATTATTAAGTGTTGTACCTTATTATTCTTGACGAATTTATCTTTTCTTTTATGTACACGGAGAGCATATGCACCAAAGACAAATTCCTTGTGTGTCCAATCACACTTGGCCAATAAAGAATTCAATTCAATTCAATTCAGTTCAGTTCAATTCAATTCTATTCTATTCTATTCTATTCTATTCTATTCTATTCATGAATATCGTGAGATGGTGGTTGTCTTGGCTGATTGGAAATTTACCTCAGAGTCTATAGAATTCTGAGCCTCAAATCAGGTTTGGGAAGATTAGATTTGTAATGAGGGAGTGACAGAATTCCTGAGGAACAAGCAAATCAGTGTTTTCATCCTGGCTGAAGTCATGTTTTCTGGTTTCTGACACCACAAATGTTTTCCTAATAGCCAGCCTGACTCTCTCTTGTAGCTTGACAAGGTTAGGAGATTAGAAAGCAACAAAAGCTTTTCTGTGGAGCTTACATGGAGCTAACTCTGAAAGCAATGATGTCACTGGTCTTTTTTTTTTTTTGGCTAGTTAGTCTGTAAAGAAGGATTGTCACCCCTTTGCTATTGTACTTTTTTGTGGTGTATTTTTTTTTATAAAAGAAAAACATGGTTTCATTTTTGGATAAGGAATCTGTAGGAAATCCATACGGACAAGAGAAAGCTGAGCCAATATTTTAAATGAGATCCTTGTTCTGGAAAATAAAAATCAAAAACAGAAAAATCTACCACCACCGCTTCACCAGAAAAGAAGTTTACCTTAAAAACAAAAGGGAATATGGTCCAAATTAATTAAGAAAGCCCCTTATATGGCCATGTGGGCTTTTGCCAGCAGTTCACATCAGATCAAAGTTCAAAGCACACTTTAAAAACCGGTTACCACAAAGAGCATATCAATGCCATAAAAGCATTATTTTTTAAAAAAAAAAGTCTGTAAAAAGCCTGAAGGACACACGTCCAGACAGAGCACAGAGCAAGAATAAATTTAAGCCATCATTCTAAACTTAGGGGGGGGGGGGGGGGAACCCAGATGTGGTTAGTTTTCAAGGAAGGGGTTTCTGCTATGAACTGACATTAAACGGAAATAAAAGTTAAGCACCATGGTAACTCCAGTTCTGCCAGACTAAACCCTGGATTCTGTGACTTCTCACCAGTGGTAGTTCCAGACAAAACTTAGCATTGTTTTTCCTTATTTATCATCATTTATTCTGCTTCTTTTAGTTACCCGAGGCTGTTTCCAAACTGTAGATGTTCTTCATAAACATTCCCTTTTTTCAGGCTGTCAGAACTGTGGCACCACTCACAGCACATGCAGCTGCTCCGTGTTTTTTTAATCAAAGGGACGTCTGCTCCCTTTTACAGCCATATCTTAGTTCTTGGTTGTTCTAACCGATCGATGATCAAACTTGGCCTTCCTAATGGTTCTCCTGTCTCTTTCAATTTGATGGCCCTTCCTGGTTTTAAGGGACAGAAATGAAAGAAGGCAGCTGTGGCAATGTGACAGAAACTTCACTTGCTTTTTTTTTTAATGGGTGTGTTGGCTGTTTTGATCCCATGGGGCAGAACATAGAATAATAAAGTTGGCAGGGGCCTCAGAGATCTTCTAGTCTAACTCCCTGCTTGAGCAGAAGATCATTTCAGAAAAAAAATGGTTGTTCAGTTGCTTCTTAAAAACCTCCAGTGATGGAGCACCCACAGCTTCTGAAGGCAAGCCTGGTTAATTGGTTAATTGTCACTGTCAGGAAATTCCTCCTTAGTTCTAGGTTGCTTCTCTTCTTGGTTAGTTTCCATCTGTTGCTTCTTGTCCTTCCTTCAGGTGTTTTGGAGATTAGTTTGACCCCCCTCGTCTTTCTGGGAGTCCTCAAATATTGGAACACTGCTGCCATGTCTCCGATAGTCCTTCTTTTCATTAAACTAGACATACACAATTCTTGTGACTGTTCTTTGTATGTTTTATCCTCCAGCCACCAGACGGGGTGGAAATCCCTTTCTCCTCTACCCTATCTGATGAATGCTTGAGTGACCATATGACCATCCATAGATGATGGATCAGAGGTGGTATTCAGCCAGTTCTGACCAGTTCTGGAGAACCAGTAGCGGAAATTTTGAGTAGTTCGGAGAACTGTCAAATACCGCCTCTGACTGGCCCTGCCCCCATCTATTCCCCACCTCCCAAGTCCCAGCTGATTGGCTGAGTCTTCTTTTGTTGCCCTGCACAGGAGAATGGAGCTGGAAAGCAGGTTAGTAGGGTGGGGAGGGAATGGGGATTTTGCAGTATCCTTCCCCTGCCACGCCCACCAAGCCACACCACACCCACCAAACCACGCCCACAGAACCTGTAGTAAAATTTTTTGAATCCCACCACTGTGATGGATGGATGGGTGGGTGGGTGGATGGATGGATGGATGGATAGAAGAAAAGAAGGTAGGATGGATGGATAGATGGATTGATGGAAGAATAGTCAGTAATCTGAACTCTTTTTATCTGTATGGAGGGTCCTGTATGGATCTGTTCTGAGGGTTGAACTCAAGTCTGGATATATGTTAATAAAAAGTTATACCGGACCACATCTTCAGGATTCCATGGTATCCTCACTTTGCAATTCTATCTTATCTACCTACCTGACAAGAAGCATTGGAGACAATGTTTAAAATGTGTTTCCCTCAGTATACTCATGAGACAAGATTCTTGGGACATTTTTGTATAGTATGCCATTGTGAAAAGGTGGCTCACTTGCTTGCTGAATGTGTTATATGAACCCAGGCGGTTTATAAACGTTGGTGTATAGATTAGGGATTGTAAGAACCTATACAATTTTCACCCATGCCATTATTCAATAAGCAATTAAAAAGCTAACCATGGGTTATCACAATAAGTGATTCCGGCTCTTTTTCCTGTGTGAAGCCAAATGAAGATGTTGTGGTCTTTAAAAAATTTTTTTGGGAGGAATGAATCATAAATACCTTTATTTTATATCAGGCACTTCTGTCATTCACCAATGCAGTTGTGCTATGAATGAGAATTTAGTATGTATCTTGGCATTTTTAACAGCAGCTGCCCCTTTTTGAAACTTATGTCATTTACACCACCCAAATCTTTTTTTAAAAAAAATTAAAGCATCTTTTCAGGATGTCTCATTAGCTTACCCTTGCAATATCAAGAACTATATTCTTTTTTAATCCTTTGCGGGCATGGGATGCTGCCATTGGAAGAAAAGCATCATTTGGATACCTGTAATTCCATGCCTCAGCGCAACATTTCTGAGTAAGTACCGTATCAATGAATTTTCTTTGCTAAGACACCATCTAGCTGCAATTTTGCACAGTAATGGAAATGAAATTTGTCAGGAAGTCTTCAGGAGCACCTTTGTCCTCTGCTTTTTTTTTTTTTTTTTGCTGCTCCTTTCTAATCCAATTCAGACCAAAAGAGGAAGAAGAAGAAGAAGAAGGAGAAGGAGAAGGAGAAGGAGAAGAAGAAGAAGAAGAAGAAGAAGAAGAAGAAGAAGAAGAAGAAG